>CM076569.1:484347922-484510422 GCA_034641835.2 Pinus albicaulis | reverse complement strand
GAATTTCTATTTTTTAGAGTGGTAATTTACTGTTATTTTTAAGAACGTGTGAAGAAGGGGTATTTTGGAGTAAATCCACTTGGAATGGAAAAATACGACATCATACTTAATAACAAAAAATTTCCCATCCCATTTTCATTTGATTTTATTATTCATTCGGTGAGTTATCTCCAAAATAGAAACTCCTGTAGCACTCTTGTAGAACGTGTGAAATCGACCAGATTTTCTCCCAAAGCTTGGTTTTTGTCTCCTAGGCTTGAATCGTGAACCCTAGGATCTAAATCCATGATTGAGGAATAATAAACACCACTTAGAACGTGCATTTTTACAAAGTAGCTTAGGCCTATTTATTTTAATTCATGCTTTTAGGATTTCAATTCCAAATTGTTGTTCTTGCCAAAGATTAATTTCTTTCCAAAGCAACACTTCCATTTCTGAAATTATTTCAGGCTTTTATTTCATGACTTTCACTCCATTACATTAGATCAACAAAAGAAGGACACATTGTATGTTTCACATATAGTTTCGATACCTCTTAAGTTTGTACGAACCCTGGGTTGATAATTAAAGTTGGTAACCTTGGGAGTTGCAACATTCTTGTTGCAATACTGAGGCTCGTCACTTTTTTGCGCCATTTCCTGGGAGGTGTAAAAGTATGCATTTTTTCTTCCCTAGTTGATTCATTTCTTCTCTTTCCACAAAAACAAAAATATTTGCATTAAGCATATTTCATTTCAAAAGCTGAAAATTGCATTGCATTAGCATTATTTTTTTTCTAATTTTGTCTACTTCTATTATATTATACACGAGAAAACATTACAATGCTCATCCTCCGAATTTTGCAAGCCAAATGCAGAGGGAAGTATCAAGATCTTAACAAAAAAATAAGGAATGCCCTAGTTGGGGAAACCATTCCATGAGTAGCGAGAATTAAAAGTTGCTCGGGATGGGAAACCAGCTTGTCTAGTTTTGAGGCTGAACATGAAACATAACAAAGAAAAGTTTCAAAACATTTTCAAACTAGATAACACCATAAGATAGCTAGAGTAAGAGGTGAGAACCCAGCAATTGGACTTAAGGTAGGTCGTCATTCTTCTCAGGAGGGTTGGGAGCTTCTTCCATGATCCTGCAAACATAAAGAGACTTGTCTTCCTCCTTGTTCGATGCATGAGCAGAAGTCAGAGGCTGAAGTAACACCTGGGATGTTAACGAGTTGGAGAAGGCTGCATGTAATCTGGTGCCATCTTCCTTGTCATCCTCATCACTGTTTGAACCACAATCACTGTGAGAACTAGAGCCATTGTTAGAGCGATGACTGCTCAGATTGAATTGTGGATTTACGAGGGTGCTTCTTGGGATGAAGGCCAGAAGATTCAAGCGGGGAAATAGGGAGATGAAGGGACAATTGAGCGTATAGGTTGACAAGGTCGAGCATGCTCAGACCATCCCAAACCACAGAGAGGTTCACATCCCTGCCAATGGCCATCGACAAAGGAGGTCTCGAGGGGAGGCCATGCCCACCCGTGCGACGGTAGTGCATTCTGTGTCACCTTGGCATGATGAGCGAGGGAGAGGAAGCACGAGATAAGGAGGGGAGCCTCTCCAGAGCAGGAGAGGGGCACCCACACCGGGACTTCACAGAGGGGCAACTACATCGAGACTGAGCAGGGTCAAGAGCCAAAGGTGAAAAGGAAATGTAGGAGGCAAACACAAAGATCTTAATGGAGAGTCGAATGGAGACTTTAGGAGTGCGGCAGGCAGAATTAATAGCCATTGATGCAGGACGGGGATGTGCTAATGTAGATCAGCCAAAGGAAATTGCATAAAAGTTGGCAGGAATGTAATTAAGGGAGCCATGCTCTTGCATTTATCAGAAGGCGGGCGACCATGTGCAAGTGCGTGGGGTGGATAGGTGCCTTGCCACATGGCGTCGAAGTGGCCCAAATTCTTACTTCTAGGCACCCGCATCCGTGGCATTGCATTAGAATTATTATTCAAAAGAAATAAAAATCTTTCCCGAACACCAACACCCCCCCCCGCATTTGATCAAGTGGTGTATTAAGAACCACATCGCCATCCACTTTTGCACGTAGAAGGAGAAGAGGTGGAAAAGAAGGTAGAATAAATGGATGGAGATGATGGCAATGAATAAGATCCTCTTGGATTTCCCATTCAAGATATTAATGTCAGTGTGCATATGAAGAAAATCCTTCTATATTTCCTTCCCAATTTCCATGTTATGAGGTCAGAGTATTTGGAAACCTTTCTCTTTGAATTTGAGATACTTTGTAGATCTTATGGTTTCTTAATAAACACTCAAAAATTGAGATTTTTTTCTACAACATTGAAGGATAGAGCTCTTAAATTGTTCATGAGTTGAGGTACTAATTTAATAATATCATGGATTGATATGCAAAAAATATTTCTATATAAATATAAAGATCATGATCTTAAAGAAAAAATATTTAGAATGAATCAAAAACAAGATGACACCCTTGAAGATCTAATAGAGAGGTTCACGTAGAATGTTAAGAGGGATGAAATACATCATTTAGAATGTGTCACACTAAAAACCCTCTTACCTAGAACAATTAGCGATGGGTTGATTGATATTCTTGATCTCATGAGTACAGGAAATGTATACCAATTATCACTTGAATAAATTTGTGAAAATTGCAAGCGCATATCAAGGGGAAGGGCAAGAGTAAGTAAATTAGCATCAACATTGGTAAGTCAAGATGAACATGGAAATTTTCTTGATAAATTTAAAACATAAATTCTTATCAATATAAGTGAACAATTAGAAATGTTAAGAATGCAAAATGAGAAAATTAAGATTTTGATATTTGTGTTATCCATGTAGAATGATATGCTACTAAATATTGTCCATCATTACCAAGGTTGAAGGAATTGTACCAAGAGGACAATGGAGCAAGTCAATCACCAAAGAAGATATGTTATGTAGCTCCACGAATACCATGGGAACCTAGTAAAATTGATATGATGCAAGGACCTACTTCACAATTTCAAGCTTATTCACATATATCTCAGAGTAATTATAACACACTCTTTCCTGGGCAACCTTGGCCATCTCAACCCCAAAACCGATCTTGGAAACATGGTTAGAAAGAACCTTATGGGAGAAATCTAAAATATCCTTAATATCCTCCATACCCAACTCCATGTTATCCCTATGATCCACCTGCACCACAACCACAACCTCAACCACATCCATCTCATAGATCCACTCCCACTCAACTACCTGTACCACCATTTCCAAACCCATACAAAGAAGTAACTCAACCCACTTACAATTCTGAGATACAACACTTACAAACATATCCACTTGATCTAAATGGTATCCATCTTAGCTCAGGAAGAGTATTTCAGAAAAGAAATTCTCTTGATGTCATTGAAGGACAACATTTATAAAAAGAAGATTCAAATGAGAAGACCAAAGAATCATGGGCTACGCTTGATGAAGAGCAGAAATCAGAATCATATATTGAGAAAGTAACCTCATGTTTACCATCATATCCTCCATGTGCCTAAGAAAATAATCAGCAAAAAGTGGAATATTTGAATTTCATGGTAGAGGAAGACATGGAGAATGATCTCAATGAGAAATAAAACCAAGGGCATCAAAGGTATATCGAAGTATGGTTCCAGAAAATCGTCAAGTTGCAACAACACACTCTTCTTCAATATTACTTGATATAATCTCATTCAACGCAATTCATCTCTCATATTCAGGTACATGACAAAGCATATATTTCAATACACATGATTTTATTTGTCATCTTGATGTGCACATGGCTCCATTAGAAGTTCCCTGCAACCTTGGAGGTGTGAGCCTCACTAATCAGTTGTAATCTATCACCTTTAGGTACACATACCTTATCCAAACTGTAGAGTAACCCATCCTGGAGATGGTAGTCAATGGCATTGTCACCGTCGTGCACATGAATTTAACTATGCAAATGTTGATATACGTCATTGAAGTCCTCATCCTCTGAATATGCCTCTCTGTATGCATCATGGGTGAATGGTTCCATTTGCATATGAGTCCCCGAAGCTGTAATATTTTATGTGGGTGGCCTTGAAAGCATGTCGACCAAATTATTTGTGCTTCCCTTTTTATACTTGATCACCAAATGAAATTGTTGTAAAAACCCCATCCACTTGTAATTCCTATTTTGCTATATCTTACTTTGGGCCTACAAGTACTATAACGATTGGTGTTCTGTATGGATTATTTTCTCCTTTCCCATCATATATTGCTTCCAATTCTTCAGACCTTGCACCATGGCATAGAGGTCCTTATCGTAAGTAGGGTAGTTAATCATTTCCCCATGAAAAACTTCAGAATGGTAACATACATTCCTTCCTCCCTGCATCAAGACAAATCTCATAGCATAGCCACTCACATCTTTTTCCACTTCGAAAGGTCACTGCAAGTTTGGTAATTCCAAAACTGGTGCTTGACTAATCTTCTTATTTAACTCCTAGAAATCCCTATACTAACTTTTTCCCCATTGGAAACACTTGCCACTTGCTCTTATGGCATGGAGTGGTGCTGCTACCACTGAAAGCGAAGGCATGAATTTCCTCAGGCACTGTGCTTGCTAATAATTTACTGCAGAGATAATAAATAATTTTTGAGAGGAAAAAACATAAAATAAATAGAAACAATCATAAACCATAAGCACAAATGTTTATCCGGAAAAACTCAACTCTCGGGAAAAACCCAACCCAATGAAATTTTATTAGCCTTGGCAAAAAAACTTGGCCAACCCGGCCAAGTGAGCCTTCACCGCTCACCTCCCTGGCCTCACATTATAATGAGGCCCCATTACATGTAATACAATGAGCATAAAACCATGGGTACACTATACCACATGCCCAAAACCTCCATTGTTAGAGTTGGTCAACTTTGAATCTATTCCCTAGTCAAGTTTACCTACCGCCCTCCCCTTAAAATTAACTTGGAGTTCCTTGAATAAAGCCAGCCAAACTTGCCAAGTGAGTTAGCCCCACTCACTCTGACCCTTATCCCCCTCAAATTTTATACCAGAGTATATGTTAATATGATGTCCCCTTATCACTTAGGTCTAACCCAGACTTTACGAGTGATTACCTAGGGGTACGCATGCCTTAACAGGGCTTACAGTAGTATGCCCATATACATAAAATTTGACGTCATTGTAATAAGTTTTGTTGTTTTGTTGTTTATATATTAACTATCATCCTCGTGCCATCACAATCTATTTTGTTTGATCCACCTCTAGCTCTAATACCAATTGTTAAGAATTTACTACAGAGATAACAAATAATTTTCGGGAGGAACAAACATAAAATAAACAACAACAATCATAAATCATAATCACAAATGTTCATCTGGAAACCCCAACTATAGGGAAAAACCCAACCTAATGAAATTTCATTAACCGTGGCCAAAAATCCTGGCCAACTCGGCCAAGTGAGCCTTCACCACTCACCTCTCGGGCCCCACATTATAATGGAATATTCATATCCTTTTATAGGCTGTATTACATGCAATACAATGATAAAAAAAAACCGGTACACTAAACATAGTTACCGATGAAATGGGAACTATTACCTCAAAACGGGAACTCTAACCAAAAAAACATAAAAAAACCATGGAAAAACAACTCGAAAATGAAAAGTTGTATTCTAGAATAACCTTTTTTGGGGGGGGGGGGGTAAATTTTCAACATATTTTAAAAATGCAAGTAAAATCCAATTTTTTTTTGTGCAAAAAACACCCTGAAAATGAAAAATTGTATTGTAGAATAACCTGGGTTTTTCTTCGGAGTCAATTTTCAACATTTTTACAAGTAGAAGTAAAAGCCCCGAAAATGGAAAGTGTTGAAAAAAAAAATAGAATAATAAAAAATTATATTTCAAAAAAAAAAAAACATTTTAAAATAATTGCAAAAAAGCAAAATTCATTATATATTTTTTTTAAATTAAATTTTTTTTAAAATTAAAAAATTAAAACAAAACACCTAAAATGTAAGAAACAAAAATAAAAATAAAAACAATAAAAAAACATTTTAAAAATTAAAATTAAAAAATATATTAAAAATAAAAATAAAAATGGCAAAATATAAATATTAAATTAAAAAAAAACAAATTTAAAAAAGGAAATTAAAAAAAATAAAATATGCAAATTAAATTTAAAAAATAAAAAGAAAATGTTTATTAAATTAAAAACAAAAATAAATAAATTTTAAAATAAAAAATTAAATTAAAAAATATATATTAAATTTTAATGAATTTAAAACTTTAAAATAAAAATTGGAAAAACTAAAAATTAATAAAAAATAAAATATAAAATACAATAAAAATATTAAATTAAAAACATATTTAAAAAAAAATTAAAAAATAAATAAATTTTAATTATATATATATATATATATTAAAAAACATATATATTACATTTTATTAAATTTAAAAATAAATTTAAAATTAAGATAGTAAATAAAATTTAAAATCAAAAATATAAATTTTAATAAATAAATCAATAAACAAGTAAATTTTCAAATAATAATTAAATTAAAAAAATAAAAAATAAAATAAAAAAAAATGGTTAAAATGAAAATTAAATAAATAAGAAATATTAAATTTAAAAAATAAAAAAAAGTTTAATTAGGAAAAAAACTGAATTTAAAATACAAAATTTTAGTTTAAATAAAAAATATTAAAATTTATGTAATTAAAAAAACAAAAAAGCAAAAAAAACAAAAAAAACAAAATTTGAAAAATAAATATAAATTTAAATAAATTTAAATAAAAAATAAAAAATTATTGAATTTCATTAAATTAACTTGAAAAAACCTAATAAAAAAATAAATAATAAAAAAAAAGAAAGGGTGATTCGGCATCACCACTTTTCAAAATCGGGTGCTTTTTTTGCTACCTCAAAAAAGTCGGCACTAGTTCAGTTACCTATTTCATCGGTAACCATGTTACTATACCATGTGCCCAAAACCTCCATTGTTAGAGTTGGTCAACTTTGACTCTATTCCCTAGTCAAATTTACCTAACACTGTTACCCCAATGAAACTTCCGACCTCAGAAACATTAGTAGGCACTGGAAATTTCATGATCATGTCCTCCATCTTGGAAGGATCTAACTTCAGCTATCCTTCACTGATCACATACCCCAGCCACACCAAATACTAATATGAAAACTCGCACTTCTTGAGATTTTCTACCAGTTGGTGCTTCTTTAATGTTTCCATCACCTACATCAAATGTGACATATGCTCCTCCCAAGTAGCACTATATACCAGTAGCACTATAGAAAAGAAAAAATAAATCTATAAAAGGGCTCAATAAATCATTCATTAATCTCATAAATTTAGCTGGTGCATTACATATAAGCCAAATGGCATGACTAACCACTCATGCAAATCTTGCTTGGTTTTGAAGGAAATTTTCCACGTATCTTATTCTTTGAATCAAACCTAGTGACATCCAGACTTCAAGTCCATCTTGGTGAAGTATTTTTCTTTTTGCAACTGATCCAACAAATCATATATCCTAGGGAAGGAGTATCTGTTCTTCAGCGTGATTTTGTTCAACGCCCTCTAATCTATACAAATCTGCCTAGTAACATCCTTCTTCGACACAATGATGATGGGTGAACCACATGGTGATGTACTTCGTTGAATTCCACCCTATTCCAACCACATCTGCAATTGTTTCTTCACCTCACTTGCTTCTATAACAGACTACCTTTACAACCCAATATTTTGTAACGAGAAGTCTGGAAATAATTAGATCTAATACTCTACTTCTCTCTTAGGTGGTAACCCCATTAAGGGAATTTTGAGGTCTAAAATGGGTTTCCTAAGGAAATTATAAAATAATAGTGGAAATAATAAAATAATATTAGATTACATCATCAAAATTTAGAGGGAAAAAAGAAAAACGATATTTTCAACTCGTATTTTCAACTTATCTCCTTATGGGTTTACTAAAATTTTGAGTGGCAACACTTGCAGGATGCCAAATTTGATTCCTCTTCCAAGAAGTACCCATGTTGTGCACTTTCGATGAACCTTGCTACAAAAACAAATGAGAAATACATGAAAACCATGATTGCAATCACGTGTTTTCATGTAAATCTATTTTTTGTGTAGCAAGGTCCATCAAAAGTATGCAACTTGGGTACTCCTTGGATGAAGAATTAAATTTTACATCCAAAAAGTACTGCTGCTTGAAATTTGAGTAAAAACTTAGAGAGATAAGTCGAAAATACAATTCCAAAACATTATTTTTTTTTTATTTATTTATCATTTTATGTTTTTACTCCAAAAATGGTGAATCATCCTTCATGGTTAACATCATCATATTTAATCTTATTGGTTATTATAAACTTTTTTTTGGTTGAACATTTTTCTTAGGAGGCTCATTTTAGACCTCAAAATTTCTCTAATGTTTAGGATCTCGGAACACATCCCTGTATGCCTGTAACAACTCCTCTAGTTGTTATTTCTATTTCTTAGTACACTGCTCCAGGGATGTCTTGCTACTTGTTTACTCCTATGCTGAGTTACTTTCTCTTAAAAATAATTAAACATACTTCTTGTTAAAATTGATCAATTTCTTGTCTTGGTTGGCACTTACCAGTGAAATTTTTAACTTGCCTTTGTGCGTGTTAATGATGAATGATTTTTCATCCTTGACGAGCTAGTATTGGTTGGCTCTCCTCATGAATATTGCATCACACATGTACATGTATCAATTCCCAAACATGAATCCACATACATCAAGGGGAACCGCATCTAGATCTAGTTCATCAATAAAATCAACATTGATAGAAAATCTAATTTTACATTGTTTTGCTACCTTTAACCCTACATCCTTATTTACCCATCCCAATGGATATGAGTTTGGATGATCATGAAATTCCAACCCAAACTTCTTCACCATCTCTGTTTCAAAGAGATTCACCTGCGATTTTGAGTCAAATAGAGCATCAATAATTTTCTTCTTGACCTGTATCTTTATATGGAAGAGTTTGTTCATTTATTTCTCTTCATGATGTTGAAGGATACTCATATTCAACTCCTTCTGCATTGATGTACATATGATATTCTCATCCAAATCTTAGTTTATTTCAACTTGGTTTCTCGAATCAGTGGCCATGAGATTCTTCTTCTTGTTATCCTTGTTCATGTTCTTCAAGTTTAGCTTTGGATGCAACTTCCATCACTTCTCCTCTGTATGGCCATCAATGTTGCAGTGGTTGTAACTTGTAGTGGTTGCTAGGATATTTGCACTGGTGTGTTGTGGGTACCATATTGTTATCTTTCCCCCCTTTTTCCTTCTTCATTTCCTCCTTGGAAGCATCATGTTGCAACTTTTTCTTCGATCCACTTGATTGCAGTCTCTTCAGGCCTATGTTCTCAAAGTATTGTTCTTATACACAAGCCTCGTCCACTGAGTTGGGCTATAAAATTTTCACTTGCACGTGCAGATGGCAGTGAAAACCCAAAAAATACTTTAAGAGTACATCTCGTTCCTTTGCAGAGATACCCTACATTATAGCCATATTTATGAATTCTATGGTGTACTCCTGCACACTTTGTGCCAACTTTTTCTTGAAGTAATGCCATCGGATCCACTGCTCCTTCACGTACCCAATGGGATAAAATTGTGACTTAATGAGGGTTTTTAAATCCTCCCACTCAGTAAATGGAGATTCTACATCCAACCTAAGTGTTTTCATGTGCGTCTCCCTCCAAGTCATTGCATGGCCCTTTAATTCCAGCCACGCGAATGAGATATTTTAACCTTCCTCGATGTGATAAACACTGAAATAAAATTCCAGTTGTTGCAACTAGTGGTTCAACCACAGGGGCATCACTCAATTAACCTATGGCATAGCACGTGCGTTCGTGGCATACTAAACAATACCCTTAATTTGACTACATATTGGAAAATACCTCTAAAAATCACTTTATTTAACCCCCTACCAATACTAACCCGTTGCATTTTCCCAATTTAAAAAACCCCTACTTTCACTAGATATTGTAGGTATCTATTTTTTCATTAACATTTTTTACACCCCTTTATATTTATATCCTTAACATAATGACATGATGCCTCTCTTATGACTCCACATGCATTCTAAAATTCACTTTTATTCTTGTGATATACATAAGAGATGCATATTAGTATTCCCACAATGTGATTACTCAATCGACACTCAAGCACATCTCACTATGATTTATGGCATTTAATGGTCTAAGACATACAAAGATCAACCATGTTTTAGGAAGATTGATTATGTGCATGTCTATAAAATGACATATAAATTGATCTATATGATGATGAAAAATCAATTGATCAATCTTTATGAATATGTTTGCACCAAATAAGGTGTTGAATCACAATTCTAGACCCTCTTCCTTTTGAAAGTTTTTTGTTCAAAAATCCAACTACAACCTCATGTACTCAAACTAGTGTCTTATTAAGGTGAAACTATTAATCAAGGTTGCCATTGATGTCAATATGGTTGTGACTGAGATGTCAATATTCTTGACATGCCTGGCTCCAGATAATTATGTCTTACCCTAAGAAGTTGCCAAGTGTCTGATTGGTGATCTAGTCCCTAAGTACAAGCCCATGATGTGAAGAACTATACTTAATGAAGCCATACTTGTGATGATGTTATACTCTTACATGACCCACACATGACCACACTTAATGATGGGTTTTGATGAAGATTGGAAGACTAAGTGATGACATGATTGATGATTGAAAGAGACCTTCCTAATGATACCGCCTATAATATATCACTGCACCACTATGTAATACATGCATTGCTAATGTCCTACCATGATCCTATGATGAATGTGTTAAACAATGAAGAAGCCAAAACCATGAAGAAGCCTATCTGCCCTGCCTCAAATTCTGCACTAATTAATGACCAATCACATTAAAAAAAATTGTTACTATCTTAGAGGCAGCCACTCAATTTGATACCTATGCCATGTTTTAGAGCATAATTTTTCCTTTCCAATGAGCTATTACTTGGCCTGAAACTCCAAGTGGTTTGGGAGATATGAATTTTTCAAGTTAAGGAAATAAATCTTTCCTTGAACCAACCTGTGCCAGCCTACTCATGTCGGCCTCCAAACAAGGATGTGGCTTTTTGGTTGTCATTACAAAGAAGCCTATTTATATACAGTCCGAGATTCATTTTCTCACCCTGGAACTCGGTCAACAACACAGAAAAGAGAAAAAACTATTCACAACTCGTTAACAAAAGAAGGAAGAGACAAGGGAATTTTTTATAAGGGTTTCTCAGTGATATTTTGGCTCAGATTCTTGAATATTATAGTGACTATGCTTGATTACAGTGATCAGATTCTAGACAGCTCAGACTAAGTTCACACAACAACTCGGACATCAAAAGTATGATAGGAACAAAGGCTCGGACTAAAGGATTATGACTCGATCAAAGGACTGAGAACTCGGACATGTGTTAGGGGGCTGTAATAACTTTGTGACAGTTGTGTTGAGGAGGGATAGTCTTCTATAAATCTCGTGCAAAAGACTTCAGACCTGTACAGAGAGCTGCAAAAACTTCAGGAGTTGCCATACTTCTTGGACCTGTGATAAAGACATTTGCTTGGATCAAAACAGTGATATAAACTCCCACAGAAACTCGTGATAGAAAGCTCAGACTTCGGAATTAAGGTCAGCATCTCAAACTTGTTTGGGTTTCCAGATTCGAATTAGATACAAGAGCTTGGATAGCCATTTGGTTGCTTGGACTTAAACTTCATATTTGTGTGGAGAAGTCTCACTTGGATATATATGCTACAACATCCTGTGGAGGATTAGTGAACTGTCACCACACTTCAGCTCAGATTGCAGTGGCTTGAATATTGACGTATTGTTCACAAAACTAAGTGCAAAAGCATCAATTGATGCTCTTGAAAAACAGAGCAGTTGGAGCTTTGGATAGTAAAGTTTGATGATGACAGTTTGAATATATTCTTGTAGTAGATGTTGGAGCAGCCTTGAAGCAAATCTAGAAGCAGTATTCTTAATCATTGCTTGGAGCATTGATTGAAGATTTGTTGGATTTTTTTCATTGGAGAACTATTGAAGACATATTGAAGCATCCTTGAAACGACAGTTCGTGACCTCACTATAGCTCGATCCTGTAGCAGCACTGAATTGCAGGTGTTATCAGTCATCTATGGGAGCTCAACATTGGACAGACCTTAGGCCAATATTTTGAAGAAACTTGGATCTAGTCACCTGTGGAAAGAGGACTGTTCAGGTAAGTTCTGTGTGGAAAAAACTGGGATTTAGAGGCTCAGACTATGTACAGTTAGGATTGTGACCTATACTCATCCTCTCATCAAACTTATATTCTTTGAAGAACAGTCTCTTGTTGTCAGTGTTCTAAATATCCAATGCAGCTCGATACACCTGTAGCAAGAGTACCATTAGAGTAGCTCAGATCTAAGATTCATGTAGCTCAGATAACAGAACTTGGATTTGTTGGGCTTGGATAGCAGACTTCAGATTTTTTGGGCTTGGATAAATTAGGTTTGGTGTAATCTCCTCTTGTGAATAGAATTGGGCCTTTGAAGTACTTGCAGACTTTGTTAAGAAATCAATTGGAGACCCTAAAGAACCCTGTTGAAGACTTTAAGAACATAAGGTTTGAGCATACCTTGAGGAATATTAATTGAACCTTTTCAGAGCAGCCTTTGAGAAGGATTATTGAACAACACTGTCGGAGCAGACCTAGAGCTGTCTTGGATCAAATTGTTAAAGGACATTGTGTGCAGACCTATTGTTTCTTCTCTTCAAGCATTCTATCTTTTAGCATCACTGTTCAGACAAACTTAAATTCTCTGGTCAACTAGTATCAAATATTCTTCAAATGCATTTGAGGAAACTTACCTACTATTCTTTGTTTTCCATGTGTCAATGAAAACTACTCTTTCAGTGTGACCTCACTACATCTCGATCCTGTAGCAGCACTGAATTGCAGGTGTGATCAGTCATCTGTGGGAGCTCAACAGTGGATAGACCTTAGGCTAATATTTTGAAGAAACTTGGATCTAGTCACCTGCGGAAAGACGACTGTTCGGGTAAGTTCTGTGTGGACAAAAATGGGATTTAGAGGCTCAGACTATGTACAGTTAGGACTATGAACTATACTCGTCCTCGCATCAGACTTATATTCTTTGAAGAACAGTCTCTTGTTGAAAGTCTTCTAAACATCCAGTGCAGCTCGATACACCTGTAGCAAGAGTACCATTAGAGTAGCTCAGATCTAAGATTCATGTAGCTCAGATAACAAAACATGGATTTGTAAGGCTTAGATAGCAGACCTCAGATTTGTTGGGCTTAGATAGCAATCCTTAGATTTGTTGGGCTTGGATAAATCAGTTTTGGTGTAATCTCCTTTTGTGAATAGAATTGTGCCTCTGAAGTACTTTCAGACTTTGTTAAGAAATCAATTGGAGACCCTAAAGAACCATGTTGAAGACTTGAAGAACATAAGGTTTGAGCATACCTTGAGGAATATTAATTGAACCTTTTCAGTGTAGCCTTTGAGAAGGATTATTGAACAACACTATTGGAGCAGACCTAGAGCTGTCTTGGATCAAATTGCTAAAGGACAGTGTGTGAAGACCTATTGTTGCTTATCTTCAAGAATTCTATCTTTTGGCATCACTGTTTAGAAAAACTTAAATTCTCTGGTCAACTAGTATCAAATATTGGTCAAATGCATCTGAGGAAACTTACCTACTATTCTTTGTTTTCCATGTGTCAATGAAAACTACTCTTTCAGTGTGATGATTCCTCAACTATAATTGATTAGATTCATATTTTCCTTGAGCAGATGCCACTTTGGTCCAGCTTCAAATATGTATTAGATAAAGGTCTCACTATAATCATAAATCGAAACTCCTTTAAAGATTCAATCTTCTAGTCATGATAGAGAAGACACCCATGATGTCAGTAACATGAAAGGGGTTGGATCATGTGCATGCAATATAAAGTATGAATTCCAATCAACTCCACAAATATATAAATCCCTAGTAGGCTTATGATTCTGAAGATTTGTCAGATTACTACAATTTTATGCTAAACCAAGATTGCAAAACCATTACTTAAGCATAATTATATCCTTAGGAAAATTATGACTACAATGTTGTGAATTCTGAACAATGCTACATAGTCTTTTAAGATCTATGTCTTCGAAAAAGAATGAATATAGACTTCTGAAAATTCACACATCAATCTTCTAAATTTTGGATCCATGAATTCTGAACAATGCTACATAGTCTTTTAAGATCTTTGTCTTCGATTATATGTTCTGAAAATTCAAATCATCTTAATCAGCTACCATACACTCCACTTGTCCCTTTTTTAAAGTGTGATCTGACTTGGACAGAGAGAGCTCAAATACCATGTCATTACATAGGACAAAACAACCCAGATATTCCAAATTTTGTATCATACTAAAAAATCTGTATCTTTAACGTTTAAGTCCATTTGGGGTTTTCAAATTCAATGTTACTTGCCTGAATTCATGTCAAAACACAACTTACAACTGCATACATTCCGTAGTGAATAATGGAAAGAATTTCATCCCGTACCTTTGAAACTGAAGTATTCATGACTATAAATTGAAGCCACAGAGAAATTCTCTTTTATTTTTTATAACAAACAAAGAGAAATACCTTAAGCCTTTGTGGAAACTACATGCCACCTCTCAGATCAGTTATTTGAAGTGCTCTTGATTTTGATTTTGGGTCGCAAAGCTTAGGGCTTAAATGTAAGTCCATGCTTGTCAGCATTCCATTTATCACTGTTTAAAGGACTTCTGTTCATAATTTGGAATTGGAAATAAAACTATGTTTGTCATATAAAAATACTATTAAAATTTAAAATATGCCAAACAACATACAAATGAAAAGGCACAGAGGTGCTGGCCTTATTTCTGATGGTGGTGTAGGCCATTCAATTCCATCCTACCTGTCATTTCTATAGAGCCCTTCTTCGAATCTCTTTCCAGATTTTCTTGAAATTGACCTATATCTCTGTCTCTAGTTTTGGGAGAATAAAATCTCAATTACAAAAGAAAAAAGTCATCCTTCTATGGAGAACTCACCATGGTATACCAAAATCATCCTTGTACAAATTAACGAACTCCATCACTGTCACAACCGAGTATACCAAAATCAGATTGCCACAAGCAAATAGAGTCATCACTCACAACAGATTGAGTAGTTAGAGCCTAAGGATAATGAGGTCAAGAAGGACAATTCTACGATTAAGATGTATAAGAGGGACCACCATATTGATATAATCGCTGATACATACACTTGATGACTAGAGGGAAATTCATAACCCAGGTTTTAGATTACACAGAATCTACAGTCACCGAGGTTTTAACCTGGACTATTTTTCTGGTTGTAGCACAGAGTTGAGTCAAGATGTGGTTCTAGCACTTTTTTCATCATCCCATGAATGTTGCAAGGCCATTGGTAACATGTATCCTTATTTGGGAGACAATGACCCAAGTATGTTACTAGCCCCTAGATTTTCAAATAGGAGACCTCGGTAAAATGTATATGTCACATTTTTTCAAACAATAGCCATGACACTGAAATAAGAATCGCTCATTTTTTAGATCTCAAATCAAGTGGCAATCAAGCAGAAGAGTAGGGCTGAAGAATAATGGTCAAATAGGAGTATAGTGGCCAAATTCCACACCCCTATCTTGAACCAAAGGTTGTAATGAATACTCACCTCTGTAGGTGACCTTGCTTGAAATAAGTGAATGGTGTTGAGATTGAAATCCATGCCACTGAATACAATACACAGATCACATTGTAAATAAATGTAGAAAATTGATGCTTTCAACAAGTCATGAATTATAAAACTGAGGCATGGTATTAAACAATTTAACATATCATCTATGAAGTCTTTCTGCCTGCAATCTTGGACTGTATAAAATTACAAATTGTTGAGGGGTTTACCCACTTTTACCTTGCATTAGTGACCACTAACATATAATGAACTGACTAAAAAACATGTTAGTTTTGAGACGATTTTCATTTTTAATGAAGAAAACAATCGCTGTAAATCACTATTTCATTGAACAGAAAAACTTCAGCAGTAGGGGAGATCAGAAGATTATAAATCCTAAGAATGTATCTGCTACCATACCTCTGTGATACAACTAACTTCCACACATATGGAATAAAAAACTCTTCTGGGTGAAGTTCCTGCTCATAGGTGAATTTTAACTGGGTGAACATCTAAAAAACACACAAACCATCTATAATTAGGAAAAATCAAACCACTAACAACAAATATAGAGAATAATAAAAGCAAATTCAAATACTGAAACATGACTCTTTCAAAACAAAGTTTTTTTCATATTACTATCGTCATTTTCTACCATGTCATAGCCAATTATGTACCTTCATCCCTTCACCCCGCCATGACCAGCTATTAGCAACTATGACCTGAAGAACCTTTTCTACTGACCATTCCCCATCTGTATGTTGAGCATCAATACGACTGTTGAAAAAATCCAGAATAAAGATGCTTACCAATTCCACACCCCTATCTTGAAAGGATCGGACTTTCTGTAGGAAGTATAAGAAGCCAAATTTTCTATTCTCCATTGGGCAAGCCTGGCTGTAGTGTCAACTCTGCAGCCAGCCTCACCCATCCGTGTAAGAGCCAGCACTGCAGCAATCTCCGTGATGCAGTCAAAGAAAAACTCAATAAAAAGTTGTGGAAATGGTGTTCAGCAATCTGAAAATCCTGGATCAGTATCAAGTTTAGGGGTTTTCCTTGCAGTGATGATGACACCAATTCAAACCTATTGTTGCTAGGAAGGATAGTGTTATAAAGTTGTTAGCTAAACGAATTACAGTAGCGATAATGGGGCAAGATAGGTAGACTTTGATAGCTTTCAGGCTTTGTCATTGCAGTGTAGGATGAGAAATGGAATTAGAATGAGCATTTAGATAATTAACTCATTCTATAAGAAGAAAGTAACACAACATAATTGCCCTTACAAAACAGAGCATAGATTGATTTATGAATTATGTTTATAACTCTTTAGAACAATCAGTGAAAGCATAAGATATGAAATGGAACTGAGAAGACATTCGATGAAATGAAACACGAAGGAGATACAATGCTATAAAGCCATACCACATGAATCCCAAAATTCTTACTGCAACTTCCTCTGTATTATCAAAAAAAAAACTCCAAGTACAATAGCTCTCATGTGATATATCCAATATAGGCCAAATTACAAGGGCCTATTTTTCCAAAACAATAAATATATTTTTGCAAAAATAAAAATAAAAATGATATCAAGGTGGCCAAAATATAAATACTTGCAAAAAGAATCTGATGGCACATTTTTTGAGCTACAAACTCTGATTTATATGTCCAATTTGAAAAATAGGAAATCCAACTACCACAAAAACATTCAAAATCAAATGCACTTCATGTGTTAGCCATTGCTCTGGTGTAAATTTGTTGACTTGAGTGAACAGAAACCATCATGATTGAACCCCGTGCCATTAGATCCTTGATATCCTTTCTAGCAAGCAAACCATTAATCTAAAAATTCAAGGAAAACATTAACATTAGTGAGAAGAACCATAAACGTTTCTTCAAAACATATTCATAAAAAAAGGAACCAATTCTTCTTGCTTTTCGTGATTAAATGGACCAACTTCAGAAGAACCACAGTAGAAGGCATCCAACATAAGTGTTGAGGTAAGGGATGCCCTTATATTCAAAATGTATATATGTGTTGACGTAAAGGGGTACATATAGTTATATAGGTATGTAATTATATTGTTTTTATGGAAGAAATACCAAATTAATGTTTGAATGAAACACAACTACAAAAAGATAAATGGCTAGTGAAAGAAACTTACACCAAAAAGTAGGTAGCAAAAAAAGGTTGGGTTATCTCGAACATTCACCATTTGAAGTATTCACTATACCTAAAGCCAAAAAGTACAAAATTAACATCAGATTCATACAAACAAATCAACAAAAATATAACCAAAAACTATTTATAAATAATCCAACATATGGAAATACATAAGGAAAGTGAAAGTATAATGTTTTGAAAATTAACCTTGTTCAAATTTTTCACAAAATCTGAAAAAAATTTGTAATCACTTTCTTCTAATTTGTATGTATCATTCTTAGCATTGTACGATAAGTTTGCGATTGCTATAACAGATTCAAGTTGTACAAAAGCATGATCACTCAAATCATACTTATACACGTGTTGCCCCTTTATTCTACTATACCAACATAATTGAAGCTCGATGCCTTCTAATCTATCCAAAAGGTCGATGTCATTATGGTAATCAAACACCCTATTGCCATCCTTCTTCCTTATTCTTTGAACCCTTCCAATGTACCACATTCCACAAGAAACACCTTGTTTTGTACTTCGAGGAACACCTTTTCTTGCAGTACGTTCAGTGGGAGGAATTGAGTTGTTTTCAAACAACACCCCACAATCTGATCCAATTCCAAAGCCAATTGAAACACCCTTTTGTAGAGTATTTCCATCTCGCCTAAAGTAGACCCCACTTCTCACTTTTGTCAACCTATCTTTGGATAATGTTGGATTTCCATTCAACTGACTAACCAAACATGCTTTGAACATATCCTTACCATCAAGATTCACCACTGGTTTTATAGTTTTGCTTACATTTTCATCAGTGGAATCTAAAATTTCATCCAACTCGTGTCTCCACTCACTTTCCATTATTTGCAATTCACTTTCATTGTGTACCAATGAAGATGAAGATTGAAATATAGAGTTGGAACATCTCGGTGGAGAATCATCAACCACTTCATCCACAATTTGAAATGTTGAATAATCTTTATCCTCTGTCCATGGTTTAACCCACCACGAACATTGAGTGTAATTTTCTGGTTTCATTCCAAGAGTTGATAAAATGTCTTGTGCATCCTTCAATCCATTCTTAAGGGCTTCTACAATTTTAGCGTCTATGGATATTGAATCATATTGCGACAATATGTCAATATTTTGTATTGTTTCTTGGTGCAATTTATTCCAAATGTTTTCTTGCTTCTTATGGGATTTATTAAAATGAAGCCCTTGAGAATTTGATTCTTCTTCAACAACTCTATTAAGGGTTCCAACAACATGAAGCAAGTCAGTGAAATCATAAGCCCTCTCCACTCCAACCATCCCACCAACTTTGCTAAATAAGTTCTCACATACATCTGACCCAGTCAAGTGCAAAACACATGGCAAGTTAGAGTATTGATCTCGAAACAATATCATCAACAAAACTGCAAAATGACAAGAAATTCTCACATCTTGATATGCCTCTCTGCTAATAAAATTTATGTTGACATTAGTATGAGATTGTTTTTGTACCCAACATAACCATAATGTGAAGAAATGATGAACTCGTGAAGCATTTCGCACTCTTTCCCAGAGGCTCAAACTATGAGACATAAAAATGTCAATGTAGTCAGCAATAATCATTAGGTAAGTCTATGTAGCTAGTGTCCTCTCTAACTTTCCACTTGGTGTACTTCTCAACTCTTTCAAACACCTCTGAACATGCCTTGAAGCAATCCGTTGTGCGGAACCCCAATTTTGTCGATCCATCCTCTCTATATCTTCACACTTAAGCTTGTGATCATCCACTTTAAAAGTGTGATAAACCATTCTGACATGGCCAAAACTTATGTACTCATTTCCTAAAATCAATTCTCGTCGACCGCTAAACAAAGGATTCACTAGCTTTTTCCCGTTGTGGATGTAATCTTGGTCATGCAATCCTGTTACATTGCAACCATTGTACAACCCAGTTAGCCTCCACCCTTCCCAAGGAATTTGATATCGAGGACCTGATGTTGAAGAATAATCCTTCAACATAAGTTGTCTTCTTCTGCTATCTCCATCTAAGGAATGACCAACAATAGGTCCCAAATTGTTTTCTACGTGTTTCTTCCACATAAATTCTACCTTTTTCCATTGTTGATAAACAAAATTTGCATTGAATTTATTGCATGTTGGATGAACAACCACAACCAAACGAGGAAGTTTTTCATGTAAAAGGTTTGCAATAATAACATGTGCATAATGTCCAATAACATTGTTTTTAAAAGAATTTGTTATAATCTCATAGCCTGCATCTCCCTCACCAACTGTCACCAAGAAATGTGATTGGCATTGATGTTCTTCTTTCAAACCACAAAACCCCACCAGTGTATCGCTTTTTGCTACCCACCTAACATATTTTTTCACAATTGTTTCATCTTCTACAAGACATACAGGAATTGGTCCATATATACCATGTTTGGCTTTATAAGAAGCATAAATTTTTCCAGCTGCCTCAAAAATGTGTTCGTGCTCCCCTAGAATATATGTCAATGACTTTCTAACTTACCTTAAAGTTGTAGATATTGAAGGACCATCCATATTCAAGCTAATAAAGTTATGTAATCTAGGACCTCCCCATAACTTGATCATCTCATAAAGGGATTTTGTGGATGTACTATACCTTCTCCCTGCTTTTTCATGAATCAAATTATGAAATATATCCTTAACAAATTCCCAAACTGCATCTTTACCTTGTAATTTTCCTTGCTTATGTGCCTCACAAACATCCTTACAAAACCTAAAGACATCCTTCCTTTCTGCCGATTCAAACAACTTTTCCTTTAGAGATCTCATTCTAATAGAGAGTGTAGCAACATTTGTCCTCTCCCACCAAAGAGCTCGCATTGTTGATCTATGATTAGCATTTGTAACCCTTGCAGCATTCTTCAATTCATTTTGAGTCAAATAGTCCAATCTTCTACCTTTTCTTGTATCTCGTTCACTTCTTTTATTGGTGCACCTTGATTCACGATATAATCGCATCCTGAAGTCATTACATTCTGGAACCAACTTACAAAATCTACATGTTAGTGAATCAAAAGGGGTCCCTGTTTTAGAACCCCTCTGGCAATGAATATGCCTATATGTACCATCAATACGACATTCAATACCCTCATAACATAGCATGATCTTGGTATGCTTCTCTATGGCCCATAATTTTCCACCCCTTTGATCATCCATTAGGACCTTTGTTTCCAATCTCTCCCCATTTCTATCAATATAAGGATACCAATACCCCCAACATTGTAGTAACAAGGGAGACAATTGACCTATAATAAGATGACAACACAACAAATAAATAAATAAATAATTAGAAGTACGATAACTAAATAATATAAAAATTCATATTCAAGTTTAGTCTAAACTATTAATTAACCACTAATTAACACACCTGAAGTAGGAGTTGCACTTGTAGAACCTCTATGTAATACTGATGGTGATGATGGCACTAAGAACCTAGTCAAACTTTGTTGGGACTTATCATTTGTAGGCTTCTTAGGTCTCCCAACTATGCCACTCCTCAGCCCAATCTCCTGATGTGAAGCCTCATTTGTCGTAGTAGTAGTGTGCTTCTTTGATTTCATGTGTTCATTTAGAGAACTGACAATATTACCACTTTTTCGGAACTAAACAAAACCATTTATTGCATCGTGTACATTCAACTCTCACTTTTTTCATGTCCTTATAGTCTGCAAGTGTTGCTTCCACCACCTTGAACAAATTAGGCTCTTGTGTCTTGTTGAAATCATCTAGAGGTTTGATTGCTTGATCAATATGAAATCGATCTCCAACCACCGTTGTTTGTTGTACTTTGTTACATGAAGGAATTTCACTACCACTTGGCATTGAAAGGCGTTGTTGATGGGACGTTGTTTTCATATGATGGTTTTTGAAGTTGCGCATTGTTCGCGCTACCAAGGATACATCACCTGTTCCATAATCAATGCCACAAATTTCACAATGGATCTTTATTTTAGATTCTCCCTTTTTTGAATATACTTTGAGAGTAAGTTTCTCATTGACAAACTCTTCCATTAAACTTTTCACTTTTTTTTCCCAAGATGCCAATACACAAGAATCAACAATTGTGGCTTCTTCCACCGACAAAGGCATATTTTCAACTCTTGGTTGTTTATGCATAGGTTCGTCCACATTCTCTTCAATGTTTTCAAAGATTGGTATTGCTTCCACTGCGTTTGCACACCTTGTTTCCACATCAAATGTGTCTAGTTTCCTCTTGATGCCTAAAAGTGTTGTATAAACTTTCCATTTCTTCTCTTGCTTTGGATTTAGAGCTACTCCATCATGGATAAAATCAAAAGGGTATTCAACGATTCCATCGTCCACAATTTCATCACGGATTTCAGCAAATGTACAACCTTCTCGACACCTGACAATGCCAATGACATGTTCCTCTTCATCGATAGTAATTTTATAAGACAAGTCCATCTGTTTTTGCACATAAATAAATGAAAAAGTAAGTAAAATTCCACAAACATATTGGTTTATTATGAAAAAAAGAGCAAGGAAGCAAGGTATGCACTTTCAATTCAAATCTTCAAAAAACATGAATAACTCTTACTATTGCGATGAAACACTTTGATTCAAAATGTACTATCGATGGATTCCTCAAATGGAACTAAAACCAGAAATAAAACAGAGTACTAAAACAGATTTGAGAGTTGATTTATTGAGTCAAACATTGACAAACTTATAAGCAAGCTTAGGCCCCAAAATTTGCCTCAATTTTGGCCTTATTTACATCATTTTTTGTGTCCTAAAGAGGTCAAAACCGTGTCAAAACCAAACCATCATAGCTTTTACTGTTCGTTGGTATGAAATGGATTCTAAAGTTTTGAATTCTTCGAGACTTTGCTCATCTAGGTCTTGGCTCTTAGTTTCCAAATTCTGATTTTTCTTTGATATATAAAGAAATTCTTCATATTTTACTGATTGAGAATAAAAGAAATAGAAAGGCAAGATACAAAGATTAAGTGCTCATTTATGCATGCAGTGACCTGATGTAAATTTGATAGTGCAAGCTTCTGTGATCCATAACATATTAGATTATAAATCTTCCGAGAAATCACATTAGAATTTTAGGAACGACGCGTTTCGAACTACCAACTGTAGTTCATCATCAGGATAATGAAGATTGGTAGTTCGAAACGCAGTCGTTCCTAAAATTCTAATGTGATTTCCTGAAAGATTTATAATTTGATGTAAATTGTTAAGTTGAATCAGCTTTTACATTCCTCGATAATCCTTACCCTTGCGTACCATATTGACTTGGCACAACCACTTTGTACTGACAATGGATATACTATCTTTAGTCCTTCCGACATACTTTTTTCGTTTATTCTTGGACATTAATAAAATGTATTATCTCTCTTATCTATATCACATTTATAATAGTAAGTTTGATCGTCTGAATCAATACCTAACATAGCACAATGAAAATACCTAACATAGCACAATGCAAATGATTGCATATAAAAATATTCATTACCTAATCCAACATGATCCAAATTATTGGATATAAGAAGGTCTATTACATGTTTATCCTTTAGTATGTTGTGTCCTCTAAGCAAATAATCAAAACTTTAATGTCAAATCTTGTGAACTTATGTGAACTTATCGCGTGCAAAATCTCACATTGAAGAGGAAAACATATGAAATGGACATGTTATATGCACATACCTAATCATTAATGTATAGATAAGTAATTATTTCAATTTTTAGAAGATAGAATCCAGTGGATTATTTCATCTATACAGTTGTGGTACCACTATCTAAAGGCTGGGACTAAATGGAGTTGAAGAAACGGTTCGAGTCATATTCTCGTATAATTGCAATCTAACAGACCAAACCAACAGAACATTCTTAGTGCACACTTGTGTGATAGAAGTATCGTTTTTTAAATTATTAGCAAGCAATATATAGTTGTCACAAATACATATTGAATTTTTTGTGACACTGGTAGGCCCCATATTTACTTTGAATTGAAGATGCTCAGGGAAAACGCAAAGCAGTATGCCTTACTGTTTGAGCACTCATATTCCCATTGAAGCTTGGGAAGTCTTTAACACCACAATAACTTATACCCAAAAGCTGAGTGTTGAGAAAACACTTAGCCCATCCTGTAGAGATCACTGTATTGGACCTACTACCATTGGAGGATATGCAAAAACAAGAAGGAACAAGAAAATATCAGAATGTTTTGAAACCAGTCCTAGGTGTTTTACACTACAACAGAATAAGGCCACCTTGAGATTTCAAAATCCAGCTCTTGCCAAAATGACAAAATTTAATAGCCTGGTTTATTTTATTTTTGTAAGTGTTTCCATCTGGTGCACACCAGGTTTTAGGATGTAAACATGGACTTGGGACCTACTTGCAAACATATTCGCCCCTTTGAAACTCATATCATTTAGATAGGGCAGAGATAACAGCGATTTCCAAAGCCACTGCTTAATATTTCAGCAAATATCACGAGTGAACGAACACCACGTTTAAAACAAGGCCCAGTTTGAAAGAGACTACTAATAAAATCAAATAATAGCAGCATACAACTTATGCACGTAAAAATCCAGTCAATCAATGCACTAATCATTTCTCATTCCTTCAGATCATCTAGAATATGGAACCTGATACATATAGATTGCAGACCTGCAGAGGATTCCTATGTTTGAGAAACAATGTAATGAGGCATTCAAATTATAAATAGAGTTTGAACATAGCCATGTGATTCTCAAATTTGTTGATGCAATGCCTGCTTAGAAATACCCCTCTTGACCAGCATGTTAATGTAGGTTTACCCAATAGAGTAACAGAAAAATAAATTGCAGAACATTGCTATAATTTTAATTTAAAGATCATACTCAATTTTAAAAAGCCCTCTAACGCGCTTGGGGATAGAGCAGTATGGGAATACCAGCCAAGGGCGTTGAACCATAAAAGCATGGCTTTTATTGTCAACTCTATAGTCTTGGGTCTTAAGCACTCAATTTTTGTGTCAATGCATATCATGGAAGGGAAATCGGTAAGAAAAGGCCTGCGTGCCTATCCTCAACAGTCTTTGTCATGTCAGATGCTCTTGTAACGCAAAATCTCAGCAATCTGAAGACTATAAATTTGTTCAACTAGTCTGGTTTCCCATCAGGCAAATCAATCAGGCAGCCCAGTAACACAACGACATGTCAGATGTAACTTTTTGATAGCGTGATGAAAAGGCCAACCTACAACCTACACATACATTATAAGATAACAAATTATATATATAGATAGATATATTAACAGTAGTTGTTTATTTAAAAATTATATGTAAAAAAAAACCTCTAACTCAACAAAGTATGCTACAATTCAGAAATTTCCTCAAACAAGATCTCCTTTTAACAGCGATGTTAATGTAAGTCTACCCAATAGAGCAACAGATCAATACATTGCAAAACACTAATATAATTTTAATTTAAAGATCATACTCATTTTTGACAAGCCATCTAACTCAACAAAGTAATCTATGATTCAGAAAACTTCTGAACCACAGTTCAATACCCCATCAAGATCAGTTGCTTCAACCTTCCAGTGGACACAAAAATAAAATCCCACAGTGAAATATCAATGGGTTGAAAGTGACCTCAGACACAATTAAATCAACAGACAAATTATACAAAATAGAACCAACTCCAAAAGTTGAGGTCAAGGTTATTTTACAGTCTAGGACAGCTGCACTGCATGGGACTTGCCTTCAATTCTGGCATTTGCTTCCCAGGGGATTTTTCAGTTTGTGTAGACAATTTTCCCTGTCAGTGGGTTCTCGATATCCCAACCCACCCGGAACATTTGAGCTACAACACTTCTCAATAAAACTCTAACAAAAAGTTAGAACCCCAACTTACAAACCAAGATTACAAGGGTATCATCCTTATCTCATCTTTTATTCATAGAAAATGTACTCTTGTTAAGTAATGGATCTCTAAGAGAAGCAACAAAAACTACACGAAATTCTAGAGATATAAAGTGTTGTTATGATTGTGGAGGTTAAAGTTCATGAAATTGCAATATGCTTGGAAACTAAACTAGAAAGTTAGTTACAATTTTTTCCCTCATATTGAATTCAAGGAAGCATTCAAATGCCTTGGAATCTTTCTAAATCCAAACGGATATGGAAAGAGGGATTGGTTCTAGTTATTAGAAAATATTAAAGATTAAACAAAGCATTAATGTAATAGATGGTTGTTAGTTAGAGGAAAATTGACATTTGGAAGTCTATATTGGTAGTAATTGTAGTACTCTAGCATTTCTTGGCTTATCCTAGAAGGAGTTTTGTAAAATATCAAGAAAAAATGCTCATGGATTTGTGGACATGCAAAAAAAAATTAGGGTATCCCCTTAGTGGAATGGAAGAACATAGCTAAGACCAATCATGAAAGAAGTCAGGGATTAAAATATATACATTTATTTGGTCAATCCATAGTGTTTGAGAGTTTATGGAGAGTGTTACCCCTCACATAACACGAGGCCTTGTCCAAGCAAATCGTGTTTGGAAGAAGTCTTTTTTGGAGCTAATACACTATTGCTTTCATGCATATGTGTTAATGGACCACCACCTTTTAGGATCTTCATTTCATATTTGGAGGATTGCTAGGATGTTTACCTTAAACACTAAGCATTATTTTTTGAGGTATCCTAGTGTAAATTCCACCTTTGGATGTTTCTCTCACATAGATCCATTCATTTTCACATATTTGGAGACATGTCACATCATCCAATGTATGTAGATTTGGAGGAGTTACATGTTTGCTAAGGGTTTTGTTAGCATGATGAGTGTCTTGACTATTGTTGGTGTGTTCACATGTGCCATGGCACACTTCTTGGATATGAATTCATCGTTATGGCAGAAGGCATATGGTTCTAACTTATTTTTGGATAACATGCCACCCTTTATGCACACATTCCTAAATTGGCCTACCTACTTTTCATGTATTAGGAATGTAGTTGGTTTACATGGATGAATGTATCATTTGTTTGATAGATCACTCCCACAGTATTGGTTTTTCAGTGACGCCCCCGCGCTTTCAATAGAGTTACAAACCCAATCAACATTAGAGCACCCATGTAGTCTTACATCTTCGACAATATATCTCAGTCCAAAATTGATGGTCCCATGCAGTTATCTCAACACATGCTTTGCAACAATCCAGTGTGCATGTGATGGCTAAATCTTATAGTGGCTCAGAGTACTGTCCGCAAAACATATGTCCAATCTAGTGTTTGTTGAAATGTAACTAGTTTTAGTTTTAGTCTTCTATTATTTTCCAAGTGAAAATGTGGACTGTTTAGACTGCGCGACCCATTATCCTCTATAGGGGGCACCAAATTACATACCCTTGCAACAGTTTTGCAACATTCAGCAAACTCGAGAAGGGAAATATTTAATTTGAAGGAAGCATGGGCGTTAAACTGGAAATCACCACCAATGAGCATACAGTTGGAAAGACAGAACTGATCAGACTCAGTAAGATGATTGTCTCTAAGGAAAACTCTATACAGTTTAAATTTTGTTTGTTAATATAGGTCTGATTTTATCTTTTTTCTGGAAGGGGTTTTGTCCAGTTTAAAATCACTGTGTAGGTTTATGTGGATACCTCTGTTGCAGGTATCTGGAAGGGGTTTTGTCCAGTTTAAAATCACTGTGTAGGTTTATGTGGATACCTCTGTTGCATCTTCTGTTCATTTTCTTTTTCATTTATCGAATTAAGCTCAGTATTTATAACCTGTAGTGGAGTTTCCTATATCTTTTTGGCTCTCCTCTGTATGTTGTATGTTGTGAACTGTAGCAGAAATATTATTGGCAAATTAATGTTAGCAGTAGCAATAAACCCACCAAGCATCCATAGAAATTTCCCATGTCTTGTGTTGAAAAACTGAGAGGATCTTAGTCCAATAGATAGGTTAGATCTTGAGAAACTGTCATTAGCAAGAACTGTTTTTTCTTTGGGAAACAACAGGTCTTGGTTAGGAAATGTTTAATTTTGGAGATTTGTTCATCCACGGAGAAATTAGGATGGGTGCTATCACAGTAAGAATGGTTTTGTACCTTGGGAAAAGGTATGCACACTTAGTCTTTGTTTTTAATTTCTGAAATCTTTTTAGGTCCATAGAAACTAAAATAATTAAAAAAAAAATCAAGAATGAAGCTGTACTATGAATAGATAGAGCAATTATTGTTAATGATGTGACAAGTCAACCCCTTTCTTATGTGTGGGAAACCTGGAAATGTTGTAAAAATGTACTAATGTACCTTTTTATGGGGTTTACAAAACTGTCTTATATGGCAATGGAAAGAATATAAACGGGGCACACGCAGCTTGTTCTTATTCATTTTCGATTATGCTTTCAGATATGTGTTGTATGATATACTTTCCAGAAGAAAGGACTTGGCATTGATTTAACATGATATATCATTTACAAAATCATGCCAATCCATTTTATAGAATTATTTTTTAAAGCCTTTGAAAGTTATCTTACATCTTAAAGACCAAGCAAAGGAGAAAATGGTAAGGCCAGTCAACCAAAATCACCAAACCCTTTTCTTACGGCTTGGGTTGCCAAAGATAGATTCTTTGGGGGATGGGCTTAAGAAAAATCATGGAAGATATAACTGTCTGTTTCCAAAGGTGCTTGGGAAAGTCCACACAAAAATTATGCTTAATTTGCTCATTGGTTCCACCTTTTGGATGTTTCAAAGGCCGGTCTTAGCAGTGTTGTGTTTCTTTTTTAGCCCCTAAGAACCTCTTGGCGAAGAACTTGTATGTTTGCCCAGGTGAGTACTATTTTCTTTTATATTATTAATAAGAGAGTGTTTCCTTAAATTTTTATTTTATTTCTTTGAAATGTATTTATGCATAATAGTTCATTAGCCTTACTTCTAGGCCTCAAGAGTGGTTCTCAAATTCTATGGTAGCACTTCCTCTATTTAGGTTTCATTCCCTTTTGTATGCTAAAGGCAAATAAAACTAACGAAGGTTTGCCTATCATTTGGTTAACACGGATACCCTAAGGGGATACAAAATCATCTATGGTATGGTTATGTGCATTTTTATGCCCTAGAAGAAGTGTCAAATGCTCTTCATGCTGATTCAACCTAGTAACTAAGTCTCTTGATGATAAAAACGAGAACTAAATAACAATACTAATGCTCAAGTTAACTCACAAGAAAGTGTCGAGAATTGCCTAGAAATCAAGTAATAAATTCTATGTCTGTTTTGCCTTAGATTTCTCGGCTTATGATATCGGAGGTAAGGCTTTGGACAATGGGCGAGAAAGAAAATCAGTTTGGCATTACTATACCTCGAAAGATCGAGTTCCTAGACCGAAATTGTGGAAGCAAGAAGTGAAAATTAGAGCGGTTTACAAGCCCTAATTACAAGGTGGGGAATATGAGGTCTATCAAGGATAGAGAAAAGATGCGAAAGGGGTACAGCTTTGTTTCGAGGGCGAATGAATAAGGAAGAACCCTCTCAGACGCACTCTCTGGAAAGTATTTTGCTTCTCCACTCATTCTAATCCTCGATTATAAACGTGCACGGAGACCTATCAGAAGTTTGGAGATCAAGGTCATAAATAAGTACGATTTCTATGGAAGCGAAAGGCTAATCAATCCCATCAAAGCAAGGCGCATTCTATGGTATAGGAGCAAAGTTCAAAAAGTCTACAAATATCTCCAAATCTACGGTATGCATATCACATTTCTGACCTAGAATTGTTTTGGGCATTAGAAGGTGTCAAATGCTACATCTAGAATCCCTTGAAAGAGACAAATCATCTATGGTATGGTTATGTGAATTTGTATGCCCTAGAAGAAGTGTAAAATATATTGTCCCCCGATTCAACCTAGTAACTAAGTGTCTTGATGATAAAACGAACTAAATAACAATACTAATGCTCCAAGTTAACTCCTGAGAAAGTGTCGAAATTGCCTAGAAATCAAGTAATAAATTCTATCTGTTTTGCCTTAGATTTCTCAACATGATATCGGAGGTAAGGCTTTGGACAATGGGCGAGAAAGAAAATCGGTTTGGCATTACTATACCTCAAGAAAGATCGAGTTCCCTAGGCAGAAATTGTGACTGGAAATAGTAAAGTGCAGGGCGATTTTACAAAGCCCTAATTACAAAGATTAGGCTGCGGTCTTTATCGAGGATAGAAAAGGTGCGAAAAGGCATTTTAGCTGCGATTTTCGAAGGCGAATGAACTAGGGAAGAACCCTCAAGACCGCCTCTCAGGAAAGTATTTTTGCTTCTCCAACGACTCTAATCTACGATTATAAGGCACTGGGAACCTATCCACTTGGAATCGAGGTCATTAATAAGTCCGTTTCTATGGAGCGAAAGGATAATCAATCCCATCAAAGCAAAATTTTGCATTCTATGGTATAGGAGCAAAGTTCAAGTCTACAAATATCTCCAAATCCTGCGGTATGCATATCTGTTTCCATTACAAATTGTTTTGGGCATTAGAAGGTGTCGAGAATGCCTATCCCAGAATCCCTTGAAAGAGACAAAATCATCTATGGTATGGTTACGTACATTTGTAGATCTCTTCGAACTTCCTTCGGGATTGGTTCATCGATTACCACGATTTATAAAGATTGCACGTACCTCCCGAGGATTAAATTACTGTGATCTTTACCTTTACAATTTACAAACTCACAAAATCAACGCGATCTTTGGAGGTCACGGGCCTACATTTGACCACTGGCTTGGAAAACATGAGAAGCTTCAATAGAAGAAATGGCGAGAACAATTGCGGGGATGAAGAAGGAGATGTGACGGAGAGGTAGTCTAGGTAGAGGAAAGATATTGGTTGAGAAGTATATTTGGGTTCCACTTGTGATTCTCCTGCTTTCGGTCTTCTTCGAGTGCATCTCCTCTTTCTCGTCTTCACTCTACCTTCCCTATCATTAACATCCTCCTCCTTTTTGTATTTATCCACCGGCACCAATAGCCGGACTTGTTGTTACAGAAGTAGCATTGGATGACTCGGGACGAGGGGCTAGAGCTCATATGTTTCTCTTGGGCTTCTCCTTGGGGGTTTGAGAGCTTATGTATCTTGCTTGAGAGTCTGCTCGAAGTCCCAACAATATCCCCTTTCCCATCTCTTCTTCATGAACCTTAAGCGCGAAAAACATATTCATCCCTAAATTTTTAAAAGTCATGTAGCCAATTCTGCAAGGCCTTATCTGGGGAGATTGATAGGATCTACATGTGTCGGGACCTTTTTCTTGTTGTCCCATGCCACCCCAACCTTTATAGCCCCTTTTTTGTAGCAGAGATATACCCTGCATATGTAAACTCCTTATCAGATTTCTAAAGAAAGTGAGCTCTCCATGAGCTTTTATTTGACTCTCGTCTTCATCATGGATGGAGCACATCATCCTCATCCTCTCCATGCACTGATCATATAAGTCACGAAATTGTTTCTCTACTTTCTTGTTCAACTACTCTCCTGAGGTATTTCCTCATTGTCCACCCATGCTCCCCTATTTTTTACATTCCAATTGTTTTCAACCCACTGCCTCCTCTCCTTTGTGGGCACAACGGAGTCCTTCCTCCTTACACTTTCATATTGATTGAGAGCCTTACTAGATAAATGAGCTTGTTGGACCTCTCCAAATTCTTCTTGTTGGTCGAGGCATTGTAGGCTTTGGTTGGTGTTAATACACTATGCTTAAATTCGGCGTTTTTAGTCATCACCCTAAAAGGATCATAGTTCCGGATTCCTCTTGCTCGAAGTTGTATAAGCTCAAAATATAATTGGTTGAGGAGTTGGGTATAATTGGTTATAACATAACTCATATCTTTATTTGTCATCATTCGCAAGGAAGTAGGGTAGGCGGGCGCTAAAGGGTAAAAGCGAGAGTAAAGTGCTCTTGGGTGAAAAGTGTTTATACAAAATCCTAATGGAGTATACGTCGGAAAAAACTACTAACTAAAATGGGTAATAAGCAGCTGACTCTACACGCACACATCTGCTTTGGACACAAACTTCTACATGGAGACACGACGCTTACCTTGATGGATTGGAGAGAGGCATCTAAAAACAAACTTGATTTTGTTTTTGAAGATAAAAAAAGATCTTGGATGAACCCCCATTTCCTTTTAAGCACGGTATCTTTGCTAGTATGGCTTGTACTTCCAGTGTCTGAGTGATAAACTTAATCTTTGAGTTGCGTGTCGGGTTAGTACAGAGTGGTGAGCACTTGTTCGAGTGATTACAAATGTGTTTGTTTGGGTGGGCGGAGTATGCTCACGTAAGTGGAAACGGAGAGTAAACTCCTTTTATTTGGATGGGGGAGAGAATTAAGCGCTGACTCTTTGCTTAGCGGGTGTTACTTTCTCATTTTGTCTATGGATAAAACGCCCTTTGAGAGGAGAATAGCATACGGGGTTTACACATCTTCGGACAACATAAACATTTTTTCATTGAGAATGATCGGGTCGGCGTACGGTGCTTAAAAATGGCAATATCCATACCTTTAATGAGCAGTCAAGGCGATCACGGTTATATTACGGATCGATATTAAGCTTTTCACCAAGACTCCACATTTCAGTTCCCCCCGTTTCTTTCTCGAGCCGAATACATTTTACTTCTCGCCTCCAATCGACCAAAAATCGCATTTTAAACGCTTCTCCTCTGCTCCGGTCGACTTGAAATCGCATTTTCCCCTCTTTTCTCGCCTCATTCGAGCGAAAATGGCATTTTCCCCTCCTCCTCTGCTCTAGTCGACCAAAAATCGCGTTTTCCCCTCCTTCTCGCCTCCGTCGACCCGAAAAATCCATTTTGCCCTCCTTCTAACTCCGAATCGACCAAAAATCGATTTCCCTCTCCTTCTCTTCCACGGGGATTTCAATCCAGCACGGCCATAAAAATTAAAAAAAATACCTCGAAATATAAATATTTTATATAATAAATAAAAAAACCCCTCCCCCTCTGAATTGCATAAAGACAATATAATGTTTTTTGATTTTTTGATTTTTTTACCCATATGAACGCACGTGATATAATATTGGTTTGTGAGTGACGCCCCCGTGGGTTCAACTTCATAGCGTCGATCTTGCCATGGTACAACTTAATATCAAACTTTTCTTCCATTTTAAATAGAGACTATGATTGGTTCATGACACTCTCGAAGGCTGAGTTTGATCGATTTCGGGTTCTTTCTTGGTAGTTCTTCATTTCTCCTCGATCTTCGGATCACGATTACACAGTTGTCCTGCGCATTCGAACCCCCATCTTATCTAAATATCCCCATGTGCATATTGATGCCTCCATGAGGAGGCTTACATTAATAGTTGATATTTGTGACTTTTGTTCCATCCACGTAAACCTCACCTCTACGGGATCACGAGGTTCATTTACATATTCATCGACCATGATTAAGGTTTGCAATTTTCGGCCCATCCAATCTAAATCCACAGAAATCTCCACAAAATACCCAAATAAACCTACTGCGATACCAAATGATCCGTAAACTACCATAGATATTCCATTGGATAGTTCATCACAACAATTACGATAATAATATGCTAAAATATTGAAATTTCACCTAATTACGGTTTATTAAAATTCTAGATTTATGGAGTAAGCTGTAAGGAGTGCATGCATGAAAATGGAAATTATGTAGAAAAATGAAAATGACAAAATAAGACCACACACACATAATACATAAAATGTGCTCTTTGGAAAACCCTTTGGAGAAAACCCAGGTGGAAGGTGGAGCTACTTCGCTCACTTTCTCTGTCTAGAAAATATGGATGAAGGTACAAAAGAAGTAATTCTGTGGCCCATGAGCTCTTATAGTGCCTAAATCCTCTCTTGTATTAACTCCCCCCTCCTATCTCCTTGGTTATATTTCTCATTTATGGAGACAGAATTCTCTCGAGATAATGGAATGCCTCTTCCTCTTGGTGGCCTAGTTGTAACATAGCTTTGATTACCTATTAGTGGTTAACTTTGGCCCGTAACTCTTAACTAGAGTTACAATATGAACTCTTCTATAGTATTTTACGTCATAATCAAGTGGCTAGCCCCTTTTCCATGAATAGTGGGGCGACGCGAGATCCTCCCAAACTATAGAATGAAAAAAGGAAGTCCAGCTTACAAGTGACATAACTTTTTCATATGGACTCCGATTGACGTGCTTCTTGCGTCGTTGGAAAGATATTTCTATGTATAATAACATGAGTATTTCATGCTAAATAAATAAGCTTTTACCCCAAAAAAACGTCATTTAATCCCTCGAAACGTTCCTAGGTTTAATACTAATTTTATGGCCAGGTCCCCGGTGGACAAAACGAGTCTTGTATTTGAATCCTCCACTTTTTTTTACTCCAAATGCATGCAGATGGATGAAAAAAAGTATAATAATCAATATGGATCACTCATGAGATTCTTAATTTTAAATAGGCTTTGTTTATTATCACGGGTTAATGTCATAACTTTAAATAGGCTTTGTTCCAATACCATGAGACAATATCATGGTTTATCAATACTACATGCACAAAAATCCTTAGGTCATTTTATATGACATTTTCTCATATTATAGTTTTTAATTAATCGATTTAATTAAAAAGTAAAAAGGACAATAAATACTTTTGATTTGTGTATACTAATAAGAATATTCTAAAATAATTTGGTATAGATTAAACCAATACCATCCACCTAATAATTATTAATAGCAAATTAAAATTATAAGATTCAAATTTACTGGAAGTCTTGCTTCAAAATAAACACCTACCAACGTAATTAATGGAAAAGTGTGTCATATCTATCACCTAAAATGCTATCTTATCATACTGAAAAAATAGTTGAGATGTTATCTTCTCATGTGAGTGAAGAGAAATTTTATTATGAAGAGCTTCTGATGAAGGTTTGATCAACCTCCCCTTATTGAACCATTGTTGAGAAACTTTTAGGAAATGTCAAAATCTTGGATATGATGGTGAGAACCAATGCTTTTCTATTATTTGTGGGTGGAGTTTTTGGTGATGAAGAAATTAGAAATTGATCTTTTAATATGTTAGGTAGTTACTAGGTGTTTACTTAAGGGTATGCTTCTTAGTGGTTTGGTGACCATATTCTATGGCATCATTAGGTGGAAGGCATTTACTCTAGGCTGTGTAGTCATGTGTTATTGTTTGTAAGAATGCCTGAGTCGGAAATGTAGTAATGACTTTTTGACTTGTAATGGTTAGAAATCTTACAGGTAGTGGGGAAGATTTTGTACAGATTTTATCTTGTGTTAAAATATCCCTTAAGTTGAATCTGGATGGACTGTATACAGTATATGTAAATGGGACACTTGTCTTGAGATGAATTTAATGAGGAAGAATACAATACATCTAGTCATTTGCTGAATCAGGATAAATAATTAATTTTCTCTGTAATTGTTTTCATTAGATATTTAAAATGATGATTAACAAAGTTCTGTTAACATTCATAGTTGAAAATAACCTTTGTCCTAGGTTTAAGCTTTAGGCTGACATTCCTTCTTGAGAAGAGTTTAGGACCTTCAATTGACTTGAAATTTGTTTTGTTGGTTCTATACATGCTATTTCGTCTTTAATATTCTTCATTTAATAGTGTAATTTCTCAATTTTTTTGTTGACTTCTCACCTCTCTCCTTAAATCTCTATGTACCATTGATTATTTTTTTACTTTTATTGTTATTTTGACCTAACATAATAGTGATTTCATTGTCAATCCCTTATTTTCTATAATCTTAGAAATGAAAATATTTTTTTGGGTCATTATATGTCACCTATCTTCCAAAACATAATTCCTTCCTTCTTAAACTAATCATCCCCTCATCTACTTTGCCACTAAAAGTTAAAACCCTTCTCTACTTCTTCTTTCTAATTTTTCAAACCATCAATTTGATAGATGACTTAAAAATTTACCCATATCCATATACATATATAAAAGAATTTTCAAAATAAAATTATAGAAAACAAAAGTTGTTAATGATTCTATTGGTTGAGACTCCAAGAAAAGTATCCCACTATGCAACAACTACAATATTAAGATTTTTTAAGGTGAGACCAAGATAAGCATAAAGTCATCTATATTAAAGATCTTTGGATTCATTAGAAGAAGTCCATCTTTTTCTTTAATCACACTGATCCTACATTGTACACAGTTAAGTATAAAACACAAACATTGAAGTCTGAAATATTTCTTCATTGGGGAAAAATAACCCCTCTTTCTTTTGCCTCTCCAACTTTATTTTAAATTATTACTATTAATAATTATAAAAATAAATAACGTATTAAAAACCACCACCATAACAATAATAATAATAATAACACAAATAATAATAATAATAATAATAATAATAATAATAATAATAATAATAACAACAACAACAACAATAACAACAACACAAAATAATAATAATAATAAAAGATTTTAAATATTTAAAATAGATGTTAAAGTATCTAATCAAATTATATAAACTATACACCTCTTTACGACTAATCCATACCAAACTGTTTAATAAAATTGATAGAAAAATATGACATCAAATGTTAAAATACAGTGGAACACATGTCTCGTTGCTTTTGAAGCAAAGAAACGCGGCAGACGTAAAAGTCAAAATCCAACCCACAGCCGACAAAAGCGACAAAGCCACCAGGGAGTAACATGAAAGGTCTGTGGCGTAACGGAGGTAAGTTCAGAGGATTTTGCGCGGTAACAGGGAATGGTATGCTGTTCCATAGTCATTAGTCACGAAGCATGCAAATAGTATACGTCGGAAAGTAGATTCTACGGGCAAGATGCAATGGTCCTTATTAGGCGGCAGAAAAGAAAGCTTGGCGCATGTGGAATAAGTGGCTTATCCATGTCATACATTCATCCTTTCCTCTGTATTTGGCATAAAGTCACTGCGTATCTGACAAATGAGGTTGATGCACCCACATATAATATTGTCGTCTGCTTTAAGCAACCAAAGCAATTATCGATTTAGTTGATTGTGACAGGAAGCCAAGCATGAATTTTTTGGAGTTGTTTATTTATTCAACATTCTATTCTAATAATTTGGATGGCAATTTTTTATTTTTGTTTGAATTTGATTAAAATAAAAATAAAAATAAAATAGTTAAAGTGTTTGAATTGCAATTTTTTTATGATAGAAATGAGTTCAGCACCATCAAGAACTTTAAAAATATTCAAAATACTGAAATTCAACAACTATAATCTAAATTTTGAAAAATCTTTACCAAAAATTTTCATAATCTTACTAAATTTTCTAAATTATTCCATAAATTTTGATAAACTATTGCGAATACCTCTAATCCAGAATCATGAATGAAATAAATAATAAAATTTAAAGTAATGGATATTAATTACTAGTCTTCTGCACGGTGATTATCATTCGCATTTACAGCGTCTGAGGGCATGAAGTTATTCTTTTGAAATACATAAAATTGCCGAGAATAATTAAAATTGAACTTTTTTTTTTTAATATTTATTTAAAAAACTCTTTTTTTTTTTAAATATTTATTTAAAAACACTTTTTAATCTTGAAGAAAAATCATGTTTTCATTTACATCAATCCCTAATTTTAAATAGTTAATAAACATTGTGTTTAATATTAAATGAAATAGATGTGAATCGTGAGAATAATTTAGATTATATATCAGTAATTTCTTTTCACATGATACTCACTATTTTTATTTAAAAGTAAAAATTGTTTTTTATTCTGGTTTGGTTCTCATCTATTCCTTGATATATTTTATCTTTACACAACATAAATTTCATCACAAATTCATCACTAGAGAATTCTATAATTGTATTGACATATCTAACATTTTAAGTGTCACTTAATGTAAACTTACAAGAAGCACATATCACTTGGAATCCTCAAATAAATTCATCTCTTAAGTGCATTTTTATCCCATATTGATATGATAATTGGCATGATATTCAATTACATATTTAATGTGTTCAATTCTTTCGGTCACCATAATGTCATTTCCTTTGTTATCTTTGTCTTCACTCTAGGATTTACAAAAAGCTAAAATAGTTAGTTATGGGTGTCGTGTAATGACATTACAAATTTATTAACCAGATCCACTATAAATAAGTCCATTTCAATGATAATTTTAGGGAGAAAAAAATGAACATCCACTTAATGCGATAATTTTAAAAAGAAAAATAGAAATCTATTTAACCCAAGGATAGAAGGTCGAATCTTTTTTCTTCATATTCTTAGAGTATTCACTTTTCTCTAAAAAGCATCTAGCATATTGACAAATCTAACATGGTTATTACAATGCTATCTAATATTTTCTTATTATTTGAGAACATTTGTGTACATCCCATAGATAAGTATGTACATAGTGACATTCACATTATGACAATAGATTCTTAAGTTAAAAAAAAACATAATTAGTATTTGAATGTAAATCTCTCAACAATCCCATAACTTAGTTTTGAAAATTCGACTTAGCCTCTCGGCCACTAAGTTTGTAAATCAAATCAAAGAATACTAGCTTTGGTCATCTGTTTCTCCCCTTCTCAACCACTAAGTTTGTAAATCATGACATCCACGTATGGGAAATAGATTCTTAGTAAAAATTACATAATTAATATTTGTATGTTCTCAACAATACATAAATCTTTTATAGTTTGATCAACCTTTAGTAAATATAATGCAGTTTTTTCTTTGTTTCACACAAAACTATGTTAATGATTTTTTTTGTGATTAAAAAGACTATTAAGATCAGTAATACTTGTATATTCTTGATAAGCATGAACATGCAAAAAATTGGGATTACAATAGTAAAAAGTGTGATCTTCTACATCCTTGATTCCAAAATAGTGGTTGCAAAAATGCATATTCAATTCCAATTCCTTACTTAGTTCATTATCATTTCCTCAATTTTATGCATATTTATATATAGCAAGCTTCACTTACTTCTTTTTTCTAAATATTGGTATTAGTGTTATTATAAGTGTAAAATATTTGAAAAATGTTGCTCCGTCTCTTTCTCTCTAAATTAATGAAGCCCAAGGGAAATGAGATAATGTTTTTACAACTTTAATGTTTTAAGCAACATTTATTATGCTTATATGAGATTACTATTTAAGATATAGAGAAATCAACATAATCAATGTTATCAAGAAATTCATGCGGTAGGGATTATGATATAAATTCTTTTGTTCTATATTTTTTGCATGGTTTAAGAGATAAAGTGAACAATCAATGTCTTATGAGAATAACATACTTAGTGTTTTTGATGAGTAATTTATTTTTTTCTTTGAGTTTATATTGACCTTGGAAACTATAAATGTTTTAGCTTACATGATAAGAAATGGATGGGTTCATATTAGATTTCCATGTTCCTAGAACCCTATAAAACAAAATTCCCTTTTCATGGCTCTTATGTGTTTTGATAAGAATTCTACCCTTCAATCAAGGCCTCAAGGTCTATGAAAAATTTCTAATGATATTTATAACAAATATGACTCTTATGGTTAAGCATGATTGTCATATGCTTGAGATATTAATTTAATATCAAGTACTCAATCATCAAATATAGACACAAAACAAATCATATTTATATAGATGTCACAAAATATTTGATTATGATATTTTTTTGAAAGAAAAAAACAACTTTTTCATTAAAATGAAAATTATTTTAAGAGGCCATACAAACCTACCAAAAAAACCCAGTAGGGAACACCACAAATACCCAAAACAACTGTCAAACAATCATAACAATGCAGATCAACAAACCTCGGCGAAAATCTAAAAAAAAAAAGCCCAAAACTTTGAGCTTAAAATTTTATATTGTCATTTTAAATATTCTGGAATTCTTTCCAGAAAAATAAATAAAGTTCAACATCAATGATTTTTGTTTTTTCATAATTTTTTCACCATATAAAACTAAAAAAATAATATTTTTTTTTAATTAATTTTATCTTAAGATATATATTTAGTTATTTCTTCTCAATTAAAATATAAGTATTTTGATAGTTATATTCATAAAAATAGATAAAAATACCTTTAACAATTTAAATTAATATGTTCTTAAATAAAGCATTTTAAATATTATCTTATGGCATTTTAAACTGAAGCGATAATTTCAATTTACCCTAAATGGTGAATTTTTAGCTCCAATTTGGCCTAATTTTTTCCAGAAATTTGAATGTGGCAATGTTAAATTTTTTTTTAGTATAAATGGATAACATCATTAAATCTTTGGAAGTAAAATGCAGCACATAATCCAAATTTTGAAAAATTTCTGCTAGATTTTAAATTATGTCCAAAATTTTTATTGTTTTCTAACCCAAATTGCAGTCTCTTTAAAATAGACTTTATTTTATTTCCAAATACATAATGAAATTGTCAGTATCCAAATAATTAAATATACCATATTCCTTCACATTCAATTCCTGGCCCAAATAATATAACAGATATGATAAAAAATATAATACCACCAAACTTCAAAAAAACGAGTCGCTGACCGTTACCAGCGATGCAGCGTTGTTTTCTATATTGCGTGTTAAGTAATAACAACCATAACGCAGCTATGCATTGGCAAAAAGTATTACCACGTGGTGATTCCATGAAAGTTTGCTGGCAAGTTACCATTGATGACAAATACCAAGTTGAAGTGCACACGAATCACGTAACCTTACCGATCCAAGCAAAACATGGACCGCAATTTTGTCTAAGTACCATATCATACTGACACCACTGCTTAGGTCGATGACACTGAGATGTAAATACTTATGACAAAGCCTGGCTTTTCAATTGATTGATGTAGTCTTTTGGTTTACGCGTCTTCATCTTTTTACAATGCATTGATCATGATTAATTGATTAAATATTTTTAGTTATCCATTTATTTAGGTATTAATTCGAATTGTTTCTTCCGTTAAGTGCAGAGCGTTGTTTTATTTTCATTTTAATTATATATTTGAGAATTTTATTTTACAGAATTTATACGATCATGAAAGATTCATCGTAGGTCGCGTTACGTTTTGTGAATTTAATTTTACAGAATTTAACAGTGATCTTACAGGATTCATCGGCGGACACTTTACGTTTGCGAGAATTGTTGAATAATGACCTTAATTATAACTTCACCCAATAACTATTTTTTATAAATATTTTTTATTTCTTCTAACTAGAGATATATATTTATCTGTTGGTTTGGAAAAACTATACCAAAAACAAAGAACATTGTTGTATTGATTCCAGAAGAAAGAGTCGTGGGTAAGAATCATGAAACAAAATACTGTAACTAACAATTTGATCTCTACAACTATTTTTGAGCAGAAAAAACTTCCCCAAGCATCATCAAATAGTAAAAACATGATAACTACAAGACATTTAGTGGAGTATATTAGAGTCCATGGCTGCTGTAGTATGGGATTCTTGTTGGTGTATGGAGAGCAAGTGGAATGCTTGTTGCTTCTCTGAAGATAGCATTCCACTTGCTTCTCTAGAGATATATGAGCATTTGATCATTGATATCACGAATATCATGTCTCTCTGCAACTAGGATGTCTTCCTTGGTTTCATTTTTATAAGCTAAAACTCTTTCTTCATGAAATTTCAAGTGTCAATAAATATCAGCTAGTGTACACGTACTAGTTGTAGCGGCCTCTTGTATGTCATGCATTTCGAACCTAGTCATCCATCTTTGCCAAAACCCCTATATCAATAAGAGTGCATCTTTCATCAGCTAGTTCACGCATTGTGTAGGAAACTTCCTCCTGAGCCGGTTGAGGAGATAGGCTCCCCATATCTGGATGTCAAACCCTCAACCTACATTTGTGCTGCATGAACTCCCACGTTCATGGTAACATATACACCTCAATGTACACTTGCTCGTCGTTAGGCATGAAAAATTTCAACTGAAAAAAGAAAGTCAACACTTCCAACAAGTTGCCACTTTAACCTATAATCCGAATCATGGTCATTTCTCGAAAATAATGAGACTACAAGGGAGCTAGGTCTCTCGACATTGATGAGTCATTGAGGGACATGTATTCGCAACGATGCTGTGTCCCGAGAATCCTAAAGAACCCCGAGTAAGTAGAGGACAGATTGGTTGAGTTGGTACGAGAGAGACAGCAAAGGAGACTAATTTGTCAATACATGAACTATTCAAACTACAAGTTGATAAGAAAAATTGCATGTTGATGCCACCTGAGACTACTATTGCTTGTAGTTGACTTGTGAGGAGGAAGAAATAAATTTCAACTTGAGAACAAATTTCGGGATGGAAATTGCACCTCCAACTTTATTCGTCTACCATGAAACCACCCACAAACCATGGATTTTGAATAATCCACAATGAAATTGAGGGAAACAACTTGTATTTGTTGACTCTTTCTTTGTATCCTCGAGAAAGAGACCAAATTTTAGCTAACTCTCACCCTAAATAATTGATGAGGAGAAAGAGAATGCCAACCTTCACATCATGGATGTTAAGAAGAAGAAACCTTTGGCTCTAGGGTGTTGGATTGCCTCCATTCTAGAGATCTGATAGAGCACACCTTGTACCTTGCACCAAATAATGATTTCTCAATCACACGATTATGATTTGAAACCCAAATTTCTTCCTTCTACCAATTGAAGGTTTAAATGGTGTGAGAGCATAGATTGATAGGCTCCCCTTCTACCTAGTACACATTCAGTTTACTCCATATATGCTCAAACTCCTTGTCGGCCCCATTAACATTTAATCCTTGTAGAAATTAACTTTTTGATATCGTCGGAAAATGGAGTATTATGCCAAATGGTGTTTGTTGCATGACATACACTAAACACTTAAGGAGTGTATTTGCTATATCAGTCTGTAGTGAGCTAGTAGGATGGTAGCAATATATACTAATTACGATCTCCACAAGCTTCTCGATTAAACTTTAGATTAAGCCTTGTACCTATATTTAAAAATGGGGACAAGTGATTTCCATTACTTCACAAGACCATTATGGTTAACCATATCCTGGCCAAGCTTTATGGGCTCATTTTAGAGAATAAGCTTAGCCTTTGGCTTGAAAGCCGGGGAAAGAGCTAAAGGACAAGCTAGTTTTAGAGACATCACTCGACTATTGACCATGCAGTCATTCTTAGAATCATTGCGGAGAATTTCACAATAGTAAAGGTGATCTCTTTTGTTTCTTTGTTGACTTTAGGAAAAGCTTTAAAACCACTTGTTTCTTGACATAAAATTTGGGAGAGACTTAAAGAGATCATGGTCCCTCTGAAAATAGAGTATTGTTGTGGTCTGTCTCTATAGAGCCAAAACACTTCAACTTAAAACCAATGAGGGTGGTCTAAAGACATTAAATGAAATATTGGAGTTAAGGAAGGGTGTCCCCTATCACCTACCCTTTTTGGCATATACATCGATAAGCTAGAGGAGTGTTTGAGAAGGGTGCGATGACACCAAGCTTGTTGGGGTGTTCTCATGCCTCTTGTCCTCTGTCTTAGATGATGTCGTTCTTCTTGCAAAAAAGCCATGATGACCATGAAAAACAATTCCAATTCTTCATGACTCTTTGCTCCAAGATGGGTATGACGGTTAATGCAGAGCAAGACTAAAGTCATGATAATTTAATCCAAAGATCACCCATGGTAGTTTCATGTATAATAACTAGTGCTTAGAGCGGGTTTCTTCTTATAAGTATTTGGGAATTGACTTCCTCATCATCTGACTGGAATTATAGCATCGAAAGGGTATTATGGGTTGGAAAGCTTATTATGACCTTGGGGAAACAATTGTAAGTTAGTAGATCTTTACATTTGGAGTAAAAAAAGGTTCCTCTTTGAAACCCTTGTTACTGTTGTCTTATATGGATTTGAATTTTGGGGTTTCGGTATATCAAAAGAGTCATGGAGGAAGATCGAAATAATTCAAAAGAAATTCATAACCCACAACCTTAAGATCAATGGAAAAACTCCCTATCTATCCACTTCATTGAATGCGGTTTGCCCCATTGAAATTATGGCTATGTTTAGATATTTGATGTATAAGAAGAAGCTTGACAACATGGAATAAAAAGGCTCCATAAAATTGCTTCTAATTGTAGTCAAAATCCTCGTTCTCCTCAGTGCGGGTAGCATAGGGATGCCTAGTCTGGCTCAACCATTGGGGAACTAAGGAAGAGCTCGGTATGAGAAGCCAAAGATAACATCAAATATACTATTACCTCCAGTTTAAGGACAATTTGTTAAGGTCGATCAACGAGATGGAGGGTAAAGGAAGCTAAGATACTATAAGGAAGTGATCAGCCCACCCTTGATAATCATAATTATTTGTGTTTTCCAACAATAAGAAAAAAATGAACATTGCTAAGATAATACTAATTCCCATGATCTTCGGAGAGATACCAGTGGTGGTCCATTCCCAAGACCCCTTGGAACGATAGAATACGTGAGATTTGTGACTATAAGTAGGTTGAAGATGAAAAGCACTTCCTTTTAGGCGCAAGATCTTACTCACATTCACTCTCAATTCCCTACCATTTTCCACGCTTCCAATCTTCTTGACCCATTAATCCAACCCACCTATAGCAATCTTGGAGCACTTATTTCCCCTTCTCTTCGACGAGTAAAACAATATTTTGAAGAATCGAGCTTAGATTCTTTCTCCTCTCTTAAGATGCGATGGTGCATTGGTCTTGGGAAGATAACCATCATCATCACATTCATCATCATCATCATCATCATCATTATTATTAATCAATTTTTATTAAAATTAATTTTAATTTAATTAATAAATATATTTTTCGGATGTATCGATAAATATTTAATTTGGTTCATAAAAAATATGATTTTTTTTTCCCTCTTTTTTTAAAACAATATTTTTATTCAATTATATTTTTAAAATCCTCATAATTATTTCTAAAAATTTATATAAAAAAAAAATTAAAATATCTGATACCATTTTAAAACTATTAAATTTAAGATAAAAAATTGTGAATGATATGTTTATTTTGGAATAGGGTTTTCTCCAAAAAATATTTTAAATAGTAATGCTTGATAGATGGCTAAAGTTTAATTCAAAGGTAGTTAAAAATTTTTGTTTTTCAATTTAATTAAAACATGTTAAAAAATGACATTAAAATAAATTATATATAAATTATTTCAATTTGTAAATGATTTATGGTTTTCTGGTTTCCAATGTTGTATTGATAAATCATAGTCACAAAACCTTCATGATAAAATGGTGATGAATCTCCATGATTAAAAAACTTGTTAGATGGTTTTTAAATGATTATGTGTTTAACTCATGTATTAATTCTTTTAATAATATTTTTTAGGGTGGTTCATAGTGGTCGCTACATCGACGAAAAAAAATCGAGGTAGATCAACCCGAGAGAGGATCTAGTCGTCGACCAAACTGGCAAGGCCTAACCCAGAGGGCATTGAGGATATTTGACCCATGACTATAAAATTGCAGTTGTTACCAAGAAGAACTCGACGACTAGCTATCCTTTTGGGTATCTAATTCTTTTTAATAATAATAATAAAGCTATAATTTAATTAATATTTTTTATTTAAATGGGAGTGAAAAATGTGGTAAGGGGAGTGTGCCTTGGACGATGCCACTTCACTTGGAAAATGATGGAATGTGGTGCCCTTGATGATGTGTCACACATTACACATGAGAATAATGTACATTGATACGAAGTTATCATCCTCGATGGGAAGATGAGCCTTGATAGGCTGATTTTGGTGAGGAAACACATTGTATTCGTGTGATGCCAATAGATGCAACAATTTCACCTATTTTGTTAAATTTGCAACAATGAAAATTTGGAGGCATGGCTTTACATACGGAGGAGAGTATGTTATGGAGGTTTCATCCACCTCATAGTGATTAGAAATTTAAATAGGGAGCAAGTTAGGAAAGGAACCTAAAGGTAGTGTTGTCAACCCCTTAGATGTCTACTTCCTATGACAGCATGATGTCCTCCTCGATAAACATGGCATCATCGACTAGTTGATATCATTATGCTTATCCCTCTCATTCCTTCATTTTAATTAAGTTGGAATTACTACAAGAGGCTTTCGGTAGAATGAGAGTGTTGGTTTGTGCTTTTTCTATCCTCACTCTCTGGTGTTGATTTATCCAAGGCAGAGTTTCCTCTTTTTTTATTTTTTTTGACAATCTTAGAGTGGGTTGCTAATCCCATTCCTAGTTCTATTATAAGCTTTCCATTATTGTCTTCCACCCTATCGACGAAGTGTTAGTTCTCTTATCTCATGGAGGTTATCTCTTGTTGAGTGAAGTGCCATCCTTTTGGTTTTTGATACAGTGTTGAGATGTTTTGGGTAGGGGAACTTGAGTCGGCACTCTTAGATATGTAGTTGCTAATTTTTAGTTCCTTTTGATTCTTTCCTCGGAAATTATTGTTGTATATCCTCAACTTGCTGCTCCAATTTTGTGTCTTCTTTCGTTTCTAGTAACTCACCCTCTATATGAATAAGTCAAAGTCTTGTTGGCATGCAAGCTTTAGCTCTATTAAAGGGTAACCTTTTAATTGGTTTGTTTTCTGTATTGGTGGAGTAAGTTGGGTCGAATTCTTTGGGCGGTGGAATTTTATTTTATCTTTCTCTCCTCTGAGGGGAAACTTAGGTTTTCTTCAAGATGTAAACCTTTTGGGCTTGCACCTTTCTAACTCTCACACATGGCGTTGAGACTATTCATTGTCTAGATTCCTTTCTCGAATAGGACCAACATGTCACGCCAATAGGATTAGGTTCAAAGATGGGTTTATTGTTAATAAAGTGGGACCACGGGGCCACACTTGTATGCATCACGGAGTTAGAAGGATTCACATCTTGGTATCGGGAGCTTACACTAGCCAACATTGGAAGAACTCTCTCGATCTAAGGGAGAAGCATCCTCTCATAGGAATAATCTCTTAAACACGGAGGTGTTCACAAAATGGGATGTTTGGATCCTAGATACGAGACACACAGGGGTAGGTTCAATAATTACATGCACATTGTAGACATGTATTGGTAGGTGAAACTTTTACGAAGGTTGGATGATCTTGGAATGACATGAAAATCATATGGTTATCCAACACTATCTTAAACACTTGCAAAAATATATGATGGATATGTACCAAATATTAGAGGATTGAGTGAAACAATGGCATTCCTTTAGTAGTGGGTGACACCTTGGTATTCCTCACAGTAGCGGGTGGCACCTAAGTGTCGAAAGAGGATCAAATATCTTGAGATGCAAATATTTTCGGATACAAATCTCTTGAGATGAAAACATATAATGAACCAAAAATATTTCATTTCTTTGATTATAGAAAGTATGTGTTGGCAATAAGAGCAACTATTATCTTTAGGTTAAAATAACAATAAAAATAAAAATTTAATTCAATGATACATAAAGCTCTAACGAAAGAAGTGAGAAGTCACAAAAACAAAGAAATTGCAATGTCAAAAGAAAAGTATTAAAGATGAAATAATATTTATAGAACAAGGAAAAAAATTTCTCAAAGTCAATTTTAAGATCCCAAGGAGAACTCTTGATACATCAATGTTTTCTCCACCTTTAAATCCTAGGCATAGAGGTAGATATTTCAAATTATAATGTTGGGATGAAATTGTTAGGACCATCTATGTTAAGTCTCTAAAGGAAGAAGTCAATACATAACAAAATTTTAATTTGTTTTGTCTTAGCAACTAGTATTGCTCGGAGAAATGTTTGTTCTTTCATCTACTTGGGTTGATTTCCGAGAGACATGTTTGATCCAATGTGATGAAATTTTATAAGGATAGAGCGTGCCCACTTAGGTTCAACTCCAAGGGACATGATTGAACCATTGTGATAAGGCTAGAAGGAGTAAACGCCCCCACTATGAAATATGTTTTGATGATTTCTAAGTCACAAGTCATTGCTACGTTTGGATGATGGGCTTATTACAAAAAATAATACATGAATACACAACTAGAAAGAATTCAGCTACATAATGAAACCATAAAATATCCTCACAAAACCACTAAGAACCATACCTTAAATAAACCACGAGTAACTAACTAAAATATTAGAAGAAGGTCAATTTCTTATTTCTTTATCACCAAAACTCCACTTACAAATAACAAAAAATCACTAAATCTCACCATCATATCCAAGATTTTTGACATGTCCAAAAAGTTTCCAAAAGTGCTCGAATAAGGTCATGGTTGATTAAATCTTCATTATAGCTTTTCATAATAAAATGTGCCCTCAATTACTTGTTTGCATGATAGGAGAAGTTTTAGATGATGACTATGAGATACCTCTTTCCATTTATTACGTGGATATGTATGTTTATTTTGGAACGGGGCTTACAAAATTTTAATTCGAGTTATCAATGATATCTATGGTTGGTATGGGTTTAATATCTATATAATATTTCGGTAATATTTTTAGTTGTATGCACATATCAAAGGGTTGATTATCTCAAAATAGTTATTTCTCTTTTCTCTTTTTAATTAAATTTATTAATTAAAAAAACAACATATGAGCAAGTGTCATATAAAATGATTTAAGGTTTTTTTGGGTATGTGCTATTTATAAGTCATGGTATTGGCCCATGTTATTGCGAGAAAGTCTATTTAAAATTAAGAATCTCAGTGAGGACGAATCTCCATGGTTGGGGTACATTTATATGATTATTATCTTTTATTTATAAATGTTTTATTTGTATATTAATTCTTTTTATAATTAATTAAATAATAATTTAAATAAATTTATAATTTATTTTTATTTTTTAAATTTTGGCAACTTGAAATGTATCACAAGTAAGTGTTTGGATGCTTATCATGGATTGCAGTGCCTATGGACGTTTATCAACATTTAGGTATGCCAATAGACATGCCCATTTCAAAATGGACCTTCCAAATTTTTAATTCATTTATCGGTAATTATTAGGTGGATGGTAGAGAGATTTAATCTCTAGGGAATATGCTAGAACATTGATATTTGCATTCATAGATTGAGGCTTAATATTTTTTTCTAAGTTACTTATGTTTTCTAATGAACTTATCTCAAATTAATTAATCGAAAGAAAATGTTATATGAATGTATCATATTTGGCATGTGGTATTGATAAGCCATGGTATTAATTGTTTTTATAATTAAAAGTTACAATAATTTTTATTTAGATATTTTTAATGTTTTTTTTTTTTACTTGGGGAAATATGAGATGTATCGTGAAGTGAAGTAAGTGTTTTGACGTTTATCTAGATTGAATCCTATTAACATTTAATATTCATTTTAATTTATATGATTGTATTAGTTTATATGAACATATCATAAATAAGTGTTTGGATGTTATCATGGATTGATGCTATCCACATTTCCCAACTATTTTTTTTATAACTACACTAGTATATTAATTTTTATAATATTATATCTATATCTATATATATATATATATATATATATATATATATATATATATATGGTTTTTTACATTTTATTTTCTTTGTCATATCCCTTTGTGTGTCATTATTAAGTTTTAGGTAGTTTCCTTGTGTTATTAGCCTCTACCTAGGTAGGACTCTAGCGATTGATTTGCATGTTGACTACTATTGGTTATTGCATTGAACATGACAAGTTATAATATTTAACTTTATAAATAATTAAGTATTTTTTATTTTAATTTAAAAAATAATTTGTTATCATTTCATTAATTTAAAAATTTGTATGTCTTATTTTAGTGTTTCTAACATATGTCCCATGTGTTTCCCATGAAATTTTCTCACCTTGAGAACTCGTTAGTTTTCACGGGGATCACCAATTTTCATGAGTCTTGTAATCTATTTAAATAATATATACATATACGAGTGTATGTTATCAGTGTAAATGGATTACAATCCTCTAGCGTTTTGAACGAGTGTACTAGAGGTTGTTATTTCTTTAATGTAATTGAAAGCCTATTTATTTCATGTCAGCTCAGCACTTAATGGGATTTAATCGAATCATGTGGAAATGATGGAATTATTTCCATTAAGCATTAGTTTATATTGAAATACAAACATGATAGAAAATAATATTATTGTGCAATTTGCAATCTGAGCAAACTAATTTGGTTTCTAGTTATTTTTATGTCCAAACACGTATATTTACAACGCATATGTAGATAAACATATTTCTGCTAATACTAACCAATTTATGTGTTCCTCGGAGGCACCTTCATAATCAAGTTTTCTGGTCGACAGCAGAATTTCACTATTGTCTTACTATCTCCTACATGAATGGTCATGATCTACAATGGATTTGTATTGGTACAAGGCTAAGTACAACAATGGCCCAGTCATGTCTAACTCGCTAACTTTCCCAGGTTCCAGTCATATACTATTTGTAGAAAATTTTGTGTCTACCATTCATGCTTTCTTGAAGGAAAAAGTTAAAACCCACAAAAACTCTCCAAGATTCTTGACACCTCTCAAAAAATGCATGGCATTCTTTGATGGATACTTCCTCCTAGGAGTTTCTATGTGCATCTTCTTTAGGTCATCCACCTTTGCATGACTTCATGATTTTTTTTTTTAATTTTCCTAGGTTGCGTGGGAACTCGTCTCCCCGAAAAAAAATATTCATCTTTAGGAAAAGTTTCTAAATTATTGAATTTCATTGCAAAGAGTTAGTGAAAAATAAAATTATATTTTCATTCTTAGTTGCTCCTATTTTACTATCATGATGTACATCTTGAATTCGAATATTTTTACCAAAACTAAGGCAAGTGTCTCCTCACAGGGATGAAAATATTCAAGCAATCTGTTAAGTCTGAGCATTAATTATTCAAGATTTATCTTGGTGAGCACATATATAATTTTGATTTCGATAACCTTCTTATGATTCCACTACATTTCATGATATTCCATATGAAATAAATATTTATATATATATGGAGAAGATTACTAGGGAAAAAGATAGAGAGCCACACTTTGTATTGCTAGATATGAAGATAAAGTTGAGAATTTTACCATCCATGCTATCAAAACATTAATTCTTACTTCAATAAAGTGGTTCAAGTATTGTTTTTATTCTCATTTTTCTTTAGAAATACTTATTTGCATTATTTATGGGAACAAGCCAAAACTCAATTCGTTAGGTTTATATTTAAAATTTACGTATCCTTGTATTTTATATGATTGTTTTCAATTGATGTGAATTGTAATATAATATTTTAATTATAATGTATATTTTAACTATGTGGATTTCCTCGGAAAGTTGTGAAACTCTACCACACTGCAGTTTCCATTCACTTTTTGGATCAACATTGGAGCTCCTCACAGCCGTCGGTAGATCGAGAAGGTGGTGATTTGTCTTCAATAGTTAGGGTAACTACCCCTACCCAAACGTCTCGCCCATATACCATTTGCGGCGATCTCTTTAGGAAGTATCCTGCGGAACTTCCATTTGGTTTCAACTCTACTATCCGAGGTTACGGAATCTCATTCCTCTGGGGTGTTCCATTATTAATGAACCCTTGTATTAATCTTGGTTTAGCAGCCTATTACCCCCTCTTCCACTCCAATTCTTAAACCCTTCAGCACTTACGAGGCTACCCTTGGCTCGATTTAAGCATTTTGGTCTTCATATCTAGGAGGTTCAGCGCGTTACAATGGTTACTCATCTAGACACTAGCTACGAAGTAAATTTTCATGTTTATGTTTTCTTTTTGTATACGATTTTCTTTCTTGAGGAACAACAAACTATTCCTTTGTTTTCTTACTTGTTTTTCATTTCTTGATGCTCAAGCTACCATATGTTTCAGATATACGCTAGACCTATTGGCAAGTGCCATGCCCCGAGGGGGGGTTTTCCAAAGTACATACCTCCTCGCGTTCATTTACACAGTTACCATTTCTAGTTTAGAAACACTAGTGACTTCCATTGGCTCTCTTGAGGACATATTTCTTTGTTTAAGCCAGAGCTTAATCATCCAGGACTGCAACTTCCATATCACGTAACTAGCCATATAGGGTTTTTAATGCTAGGTCGATTGATAGGTATTGAGTATACGATTCGAACCTCCATGAAATACATGTTCAATGCTATATGGTTTAAGTTGCATTTTACTATTGTGTTAATGTTGAAAAAGACCCATTAGGCCATGCATGCTACATAATTTATTTTATATTGTAATATTTTACTATTGCGTGCGATTTTCTTTTGTTATGTTTGGGAGGTTTCGGCTCGATACGTGGTACTCTCTTCATCGATTTTTAGTTAATGATTTATACAAAGGAGTTTGCTTATATCTCTATTCGAACCTAATGACAATGTTTTTGTAAAGGGTTTCTTAAATTGTTGTTTGGAATGCAGGATTGTCATATCGAATGTTATTAGTTTAAAACTTACTCTTATTCTTAGTTTCTACTACAAAATACATAACAAAAAATTATGTTATGGTTAAAGTTGTGTACATGATTTTATTACTATTTAGAAGAATTTGTTTATGTTTAGATTCAATAAGATGATGATCCTAGTGAAATTAAGCACCCACACTAGGTGGGGCCTGAGGCTATTTTTAGGTGATATGTCTATTTTTTAAGCATTAATATATTTATAGATGGTTGAAAAAATTATATGGATGGATAGATTGTCTATTTTTGGAATGCATGTGCAAAGTTTTTTTGTGGAATGCATGTCTAAAAATAGAATGCATGTCGATTATTATTATCTCTTAACAATAATTAGACGATAAATAATAATCTATTCTCTTGGAAAAGCACTTGATTTCGGTTAGCGTGCTTGGCCAAACTAGTTAAACTGAAGGAATTTCAAGTTCAAAGGTTGGTTGGTGGGACATGCTAGTGGACTTGATTTGTAAGCGGAGTGATACAAAGTTATGAGAGGTGGATGTGTAGTTATGTGAGTTGTAAAGTAGTTTAACTCGGTTAAGTGAGTTAAACTCGGTGTAGTTGTAACTAGTTGTGACTAAAGATACACTAGTGAGGAGATCGATTGAATTAAATATTAAATTAATTCACATGGAGTGATCTAACATGCAACTTAAGATTTACTATTGTTAACTACATGCATGTGTCGGATCTGGTGGAGACCTAGTTGAGAGATAGGTGAAAGGGACGGTTGACTATTAGTTGTGACTACGGTGGTGCACTTGCAACCAAACACACATTGGAAATGCCAATGAGATTGCATAGTCAGAGCAAGGCAACATTGAATTCATTTAGGGATTGTGATCGAGCGGGGATTGCGGAGTGGAGCAAGAAACTGTCACGAGAGCGTGTAGGAGTGGTGCATGTTTATGCCAATTTTTGTATGGCAGTGTGTGTGATTGTATATTGTATTGAGCACTCTGGAGTAGAGTTTTGTATGATATTGTTTCATGATCCATGATATATACATAATATATGATAGTGGGGTTTTTGCTTCCTTAACAGTAAAAACATATGTGTTATGTCGATTGATTTTTCTTCATGTGTTTGCAATTGGTGATTAGAATTTCCCTAAGATTTAAGTAGAACGATTATGTATTAATAGTAAGCATATAATTGTTAGATCAGAATCCAAATGATACATAATTGTATTAAAATTTCTACACTTTATGGTTAAGGTTTTGCACATGATTTTCATTAATATTTAGTAAGTATATGTGTATTAGGACCTTCCATGTCACTTGAGGTTAATTCCGGTGCGAGAGGAGACTAGGCCAGGACTCACAGGTTTCCTCCTATGGCCATGTCTCAACCCCCTCTTCCATTCCCAGCCTATCTTTAATAGACCTAGCGTTTCACACTATTCGACACTCGTCACAGCACGGCCTTAACATATATAAATCCTATATTTTCCTGCATTATAACACCAACCATCTTGCATTGTACAATAAATTAACGAGAACCCGATTTTTACTATTCACGATGAAATAAATTGATTAGAACTCATATTTTACCATGCGCGATCTTATAAAGTTAAGAAAAATGTAAGTGAAAGGCTTCATTTGCTACCACTTACTAAAATCCTAAGACATTCAATGTTGTATTACTTTAGGGAAAATAAATTGAGTACAACATGCTTATAGAAATTTATTAACAAATAACAACTTAGGCAACAATCAATTTCGGTTATAGCATTAAGGATGTTAGTGGGTAGGAAATTTTCCATTCTTACGTAAGGATGTTAGTGGGTAGGAAATTTTGAAAATCATACAATAAAATAATGATAATGGCAGAGCTAATCCACAAAATGAAATTATCAACATCGATTTGAGGACAAACCATTCCATAATGGTTCTTATCTTCTCTGATCAACTTCTATTCTATCAGAAGATATCACATGTCCCAAGTATTGTATCTCTCCTTTGAAGAAGTCACACTTACTAAATTTAGCATAAAGTTGGTTTTCGCATATCTGTAAAAATATCTACAAATGGTCTTTATGGTCCTCAATATTACGTGAATAGATTAGTATATTGTCGATGAAAATCAAAGAAGAAAATTGTCTAAATACGGATGAAATATCTCATTCATTACACTCATAAAAGTTGCGGGATCGTTTGTGAGGCGAAAAGTAATAAATAAATTCATAATGAGCCTTAGTGAGTTCTAAATGTTTGTCTGGCATACATCCTTGCCTCGATTCTTATCGGTGATAACCCGGATCTCAACTCGATCTGGAGAATACTGATGCACCCTTAATGTGATTGAATAGTTAAAATTGATTCTTGGTAAATGATACTTATTTTTTACACTCAACCTCTTCAGCTAATATAGTCAATACACAGCCTTAGGGTGTCGTCCAAAATTTTCTTGATGAAACTGACACCGATTGCACCCCAAGGTGACACCTTGAACAAATATATCCTTTGTACAATAACTCCTGTAATTCCATCTTAAGTTCGGTTAATTCGGGGATGCTCATACGATATGGGGCCTTTGAAACTAGGGTTTCTCCTAGAACAAGTTCTATCGTAAAGTCATTGCTCCTCTTTGGTAGTAGCCCAATTTCTTACGGGAATACATCCACAAAATTATTGAACACGAGTATATTTTCAATTGTGGCCACTTATATTTTATGTTGATATAGCCCATATAAATTCGGATATACGACAACCTTTTCTTATGAATTTCTTAAGTTGATTAACGTGTCGCTCCCAAATTAACATCTCTTTAAACTCCCTGGTACCACCTTGTTCCCTCCTTCCATGAGGAAACTAACTTTTTCCAATCCTTACGGTTTACTAGGGTACGATGAATTTCCAACGGAATTCATTTAATCAACTTATAATAAATTTTGAGAAAAAATTTAGGACCACCTAAAATTTATGTCTTCCCATTCCATTAGACGGTTTTCTACTTTGGCAATTACTCTATTTAGCCCTAGTGGCTAATTGCAACAAACACAAATTATGAAACTGACACTTGAAAAATTGACACAATCCAACTATTATTTTCGGATTAGCGTATCTATTTTAGCCTAAGGATCAATTAAAATTTTGATAGGATGGTTAACAATCCACCTTCAAATTCCACCATAAATTAGGTTGATATTTTGCTTAATGATATTCGAGGGCAACATTAATTCTTGGTATACTTCTAGCCACATCCCCTCTTGAATAGGCCTCATGAAAAATTACCTTAATTGTGTTCTACCATGGTGAGGCAGTTTTTGTAGTATTGGGGTTCCTTACGAAGCCCAAACCTTTGCGGGGGAGGCTTTTGTGGTTGGCAGATTCTACGTTATTTAATGCTTCAACTTGTCGAATTCACGAGGCATTCGATTTTTTGTTAATTTTTCTCGAAGGCTCATCCCTTTGCTTTTCTGAGTATGTATTTCACATTTGAGTACACATTGCATTTATTATTATTGAAAACTCCCTCTGTCTCTTTTTACCCAACACCTTTATTATCTCCTTTTTGTTGTATATCTTTATTAGAAAATATAGGCCTTTCTTATTTCCTCATCGATCATATTAGGATTATCAAACTCTAACCTCTCCTTCATGTAAGCCTAATGACTACCTGAAACAACACACCTTTGATTTTCTTATCGTGTGAGGGACATATCGTGATAGAGAGGTGAACTTGGTGACAAATTCGTCCAAAAAATATTGTCCAGGTCTCAAATAATTAAATTCTTTCACCTTCTCATCATAAAACCTCTCGGTTAGATATTTATCCTTGAAGTGTTTCGAAGGTATCCCAAGTTACTTCCTTTTCATCGATGTTGTGATTTGTTTTAATTTCTTCTCTTTCCTGATGTGAATTTACCACAGAAATAGATAAATTTCTAGTATCGATTTTATATTATCATCATACTCATAGATGCGGAAGTATTTATTCATATTGATTAAGCATGCTTCAATAACCTTATATGCTTCTCTATCAAACAATAGAGCATTTATTTTCTTGGGCTCTCCTTGTAGTTCGATTTTGGCCTCTTTCCACGACACTAGAAGTGTTACGAGACTCTTCCTCATTATCCATCCCATCTCCTTCACTTTTTGGTGATCACCCTACGATCTTCTTGTTTCTTCCATGTTTCCATTATCAGGTGCTAGGATCCGGAGTTTTATGATTTTTCCTATTAATACTTTTCATAATCCTTTCTTTCTCTAGTTTGAGTCTCCAATGTCGATTCTTAGGTTGGTCATCTCGGCCCACGAGCGTTGGATGAGCTCCAGAGCATGGCATTAACATTTGTAGTGCCTTATCCTGGATTCTGGTCCCCACATCTTTGGGATTGGACCCAGTGTCCTATAAATTGTCCACAGGTGGGTAGCTACAACTACCCTTCTCATATTATTTCTTTCTTCTTTCTCACTCTGCGTACGATTATGAACACTTTTTTATTTCCAAACTTCCCACCAAAGTTGATAGTGTTGCAACGTACGACTTGATATCACATGTCACATGCTTATCGACCACTAACACATATAATAAAAAAAATTCAAAGCCGAGATCTACATAACACATTTAAATCTCAGCGATCTACTTTACTTTAAATTTTACCACGAGACTTTTATATGATCGTCGAGGTCATAGGTTGTGATTTGTATAAACTAAAGTTTATTGTCAATTTCCATGTTATAAATCTATTATATACGGTTTCCTTGGTAGTTTCCTATGGTTATTAATTGAATGGAACCATATCCAATACAGTGGTCACTGTTTCTCTGGTTCCAACGCTTAACCTAGGGAAGATACGACGACTTGGATTGTGCTGGAAATTTCTGAAACTACTGCAGCTGCCATTCACTTCGGATGAGTGTTTGAGCTCTTCTAGCTATGATTAGATTAGATGGTGGTAGTTTATGTCCAGAGTGGTTAGTGCTTACCTACTGGCTTAGTCACACCTACAAACCATTTGCCCAGAGTTCTCAAGCAATGTCCTTTCAGCTCCATCGGTTTCAACTATGTTGCTCAGGGATTCAAACACCTTGTTCCTCTAATTGGTGTACCATTACTAAATGAACCCTTGGATTAGTCTTGGTTTGCTCACCTCGTTTCCCCTCTTGCACTCAATTTTTAAACCCTTCATTGCACAAGTCACCCACTGGCTTGGTTTTATCACATTACGGTCTTCATATCTCAGAGGGTCCTCTGCAGCGTTACGATGCTCTCATTGCTTGGCTATAGGTATTTTCTTGATGTTTTTTTTTTTTGCAATTTTTGTTCTTGCATTTTACCAATTTATTTCTCTATTTTCTTGTTTTTCCTTCCCCAATTAGTAACTTGGTTACCACCGGTTGAAGATCTCTTGTTGGAATTCTTGGAAAACTCCATGCCCAAAGAGTTTTTCCATTACATACCTCTCGATCATTGCCACTTGTTATTGTTTTCAATTTAGAAACTGTGAATTTCTTTTAACTCTCTTGCTAGAGGTATTTAATTATTTGTACCAAGCTTGTGTGAGTTTACAAATTTGATATCTGTATACTTCTTGACTAAGTTTTTAATTCTTTGGCCAGATTGCTAGGTTTGAGTATCTTTTTTTGATTCTCATTACTTAATCTTAATTCGATGCTATATGGTTGATTCCATTTTACTATTCTTGTGTATCTGCAGACCAGTAGGGATTTGTCAGCTCTGTGACATGTTTATCTGTTGTAAATATTTGACTATTATGCAGTTTTTGTTTGCATATACTTTTCTTTTGTTGGATGGAGGTTTGAACTCGATATTGTGACTATTTCTTCTTTCTCCACATGTTTTTCAACTTGAGTTCACGTTATACAAAGATTTCTTATATCTCTATTAAATTTGATGACAATGTTTTTGTAGAGATTGCTTAAATTATTGTTATAATCTCATCTTGTCATATCCAATACAATTAATTTTAAAACATACTCTTACATTATTGGTTTCTACTAAGAAAGTCCAGAAAATAATTCATTTATGGTTAAGTTATATATACAATTTTCATTACTTTTAAACATTTCCTTATGGTTAAGGTTCTACACATGATTTTCTATTAATGTTTAAAAATAAATATATGTGTGTTACATGCCTTGAATGTTGTAAAAGTTCCATTATTATTGTGGGGAGACCATATGAGGCCATGGGTTTCCTCCTATGGCCATATCTTGGGTTTCAACCTTGTACATAAATTATCTGCGTATGAATATTAAATAGAAAATAAACAATAACGAGCATAAAGCATAAAACGAGATAAACACAAATATTTTCCCCTGAATCCCAAATCAAGGACGACCAGAAGCAGATTTTCTATTATATTCTTTTAGTGTTACATAATACATATATATACATGTAGAAACATACATAAATCCCAATCCATTAACACAGTTAGACATAGTAGTTCCACATGGCGGATCTACAAAATGCAAGGCCAAAACCATCATGCCCCAAAACCATGTTCTGCTGACTTCTGCACAAAAAACCACGGGCAGGTACGCACGGGGAAAATAAAGACCAGGCACCCAAGTGCGGGCCAGAACGGGGGCTGCACCACAATAACCCCCACAATCACATGCTTAAATATGATGATATATAGGAGAATGTCCCCTTTATTATTTACCCCACGACAGCATTGACTGGTGGTGGAAAAGACCTGCCTAGGCTTAACATTCTCCCACTTTGTTTTCTTTCCGCATGGGGGCATAGGAAGGCGAGTCTTTAGCCTAGCTTTGCAACATCCATTGTTACCGCTAAGAGAAATTATAATTTCTCAAAATTTCTCAATGCATCTGCAACATTCTTTAAAAGTGTCCCTTTGCAATAACACCCTTTTAAAAGCTATTATATATGTCACAAAGTGATATTAGAACATCAATCATGCTTTGCTCTTTGAATAAATACTTGAATTCATAGCCAAGAAAATTGCACTTTGGCCTATCACGAATCTATCCTTATAAGCATTTTCAACATACTTGAGCAATCTCCCCAAACCAAAGCTAGCTACATGGATACATAGGTATTTTTCATACGTACACTCTATATTTGAAAAGAGCCACTAGAACTCTATTCCTCATCCAATAGCGCACCTCCAAATAGGCTAAACACTTGTATTTGTAGATCTTCTTTGATGAATCTACGTGAGCTGCATCAACAAAACCACGAATGTCAACCTCTTTCAATCTTAGTGCTTTACTGGTAGCACAAGCCACGTCATTAATTACCACACAAATATACAGAAAACCTACAACTTCACTGTTGTCCAATGCTCGCCTTGAAGTTTGACATAAACACACTCCATCCTCCCCTTCATATACATGTTTAGTCTAATGGAAACCTTCTGCATATGTTCTACTACGCACATATGGAACACAAGACATATCCTCCTCTTCTTCACAACATGTCTTGGGACACTGTTAACAGAACAACTTTGTACCTCTGAAGATCAGCATTCTTGCAGGTTTACTATCTTGCATATTGAACCTCTGTATAGTCTGCGACATACTTCCTGTAGGTTTAACCAAAACTTCCTCTTTATTTAAGATCTCTTAATTTCATACCCCACGAAAATATAGTTTCTTGACGCCAGAGATCCCTCATGTAGATTTTGAAGCAGTGGGTCTTCAATCTTGGATAATTCTTTTGTCATTTAATCAACAAAATATCATCCCTCTAAATTAAATAAACTCTTTCAGTCACCAATTAATTTTAAAATAAACACATTGATCTACTCTTGATTGATGAAGCCAAGTCTGTATATGATTGACTTTTGATACCACATCCTTGGTGACTATTTCTTATCTGACTTCTTCTTTGCAGCACCATCTTTCTTTCTTCCCCTTAGCATAAGGTGAGGTTGTAACATGTGTCTCCCTCTTAGTCAGTAATTGTTGTCTTCCATACTCTGTTCTACCTCAAAGTCAATGCAATATATAATCAAAGCAATCCCAATAAGCTAACTTTGGCATGGAAAAATATCTGTCATTCCAATGCACAGTCACCTCCTAACCGTGCTTTATTATTTCTTTCCACCTTTTCTGTTCATCTTCTTAAGCATTTGCTCTTAGATGGGCTTCCTTATAATAGGAAACTCCTAGATCTGTACCTCCAATTTTGGCAAGGATGCCATTACAAACCTTGGCCTCCTTGGGAGTTTATCCATCCTCACAATCTCGCCCTAACAGTTCTTGGATCATCCTCAGTTATAGTTAAAGGAAAATTTGAATAGAAAGAAAATGGACTATAGCCTTTCTAGTTGTCTTCTTTCCCGGCCCAGTCTTCTAAAATCTGAGTTTGTGGCTCTTCCTCTTATGGTCTTCATACATTTGTGAAGTCGATTCATCACTCCTTTAAGCTCCAAACTCTCTATCTTCTAAAGTTCTTTAGTGACCTTCATGTTTCCAACAATATCTTTCACCTCTCTGGCTTACCACATCTCGTGGTGTCCTAAGCTTCCTTGTTTTCGGGTTCCCAGCTTGCCTTTTAAACCATCATATACCCAATAAGATATGGCGTTGAATTTATCATCCAACTTGCTGCTTTTCTCCCACTGGAACATGTACATATGCATGACATCCAAATACCCTCGGATGTGAGAGGTTCTTGATCATACCTTTTCATAGTGAGTCTTGTCACCAACGTGATGAAGGTCATCGTGCTTAGTAACTGTGGAGTCTCCTGCCTATACTTTAATTGTAGTCTAGCAATCATCACTAAACATGCTTCTTTCCTTTTCTCCAATGATTAATTCATTTTTTTCTACAACTCCATTTTGCTGAGGTGTGTATGGAGTGTCTTTCAGTGCTATACACACTTTTTATGAACTCTTCAAATTCCTTCTTGCAAAACTCCCCACCATTATTTTCCTCAACACCTTTATCTTCCTTTCTATCTGGTCTTCCACGAGCCTTAAATTCTTGCATCCTTGAAAAGACAGATTTATTCCTCGAAAATATATCCATGTATTCCTTGAAGTCATATATAGATGAAACATAGTACGTAGACTTACATGAGTGATGGAATTGACGCAGTCCCGAACACATCACTATATACAGGCTCAAAACATATATATTTCCCTCTGCACGGAGAAGGAAAACTCTTTGATTACGCTTCCCATAACATAATGTTCACGAAATCGAAATCGAGCTATTATACATACCTTCTACCATACCATTTCCATGCGGTATAAAGCCCTTCTCAATATGTCAAGCCTTTGATGCCATAGCATGAATGGCCCTTACTGCGAGAGGCTTAGTAAGGTTTTTTCCTCTCCACTACTGGAACCATAGAAGTATTGCACCCATCAATAATAGTCTTGCCTTAGGCTTGTACAGAGTTCCAATCGGAACTCCCCATATTAATACCAGTGCTACTTGAACCATCTTACAGACATCTTTCTCGAAGACAACTGTTTTACACACCATCATCCATCTTAGTTTAGAAATCAGATTTTTGGCCAATGCGGGAATGTACGAGAACCTTGGAAGTGTTCTAATCCTTCCACCTTGACTTCATCTTGAATTTTTCAAACCATCAATTTGATAGATGACTTAAAAATTTACTTGTAATATATACATATATAAGAGAATTTTCAAAGGATCATTCTTGTTGAGTAATGATTTCTTAACCATCTCAATGTCTGTGAGGTTCTTGGTATGTGGAATCAGTAGAGAAGAATAACTCTAAAAAATCTACAGGTCAATATCATGTGTGTATGATTTGATATTATGTGATTATACTATGTATAAATTTATGTTATGAACATGTAATTACAGAGAGATACATCAATGACGTTAAAGTAAGACGTATGCGGCATGCTAGGATAAGCACAAATAATGGAAATACACTATAAGAAAGGTTCTTGTGGGGTTAGTGTGGTCTATGGATGTACGGTATTATTGTTGTGTATATATTTTGTGCATATTCTTTGATTGTACCTATGGTGATGTGTACATGTAACATATGTAATATTTTAGCATATGATGTTGTATTTCTGTTGTATATATGGTATTGTGTGTATGTTCATATGTAGTGCTAGGTATAGATGGTTCTATGTACATGTTGAATATGTGAGTGTTGTGTACATATCATACTTTTCACATGTTGGATATGCGATGTTGTGTGCATATGGTGTTATTTGCATGTTGGATATGTGGTGTTGTGTATGTATGGTGCTATGTACATGTTTTATATGTAGTGCCATGTACATAGTGTTGTGTGCGTGTTGTGCATATGGTGTGTATGCATGGTTGTACATGTGGTGTTGTGTGCATGTGGTGTTGTGTGCATGTTGTACATGTGGTGTTGTGTAGTTGTGTACGTGTACATGTTGTGCATGTGGCATTGTGTACATGTAGTGTTGTATATATGTCATATGGTGTGTGTACATGTGGTATTGTGTACATTTTGTAGGTGGTGTGGTGTACATTTGGCATTGTGTACACATTGTCCAAGTGGTGCCATGTACGGGGTGATGTTGTGCACACATTGTGTGAGTAGTGTCGATGTACATGTTGTGCATATAGTGCGAGCCATGTGTGGTATCATGTGCATGTCATACATGTTATGTTGAGGCCATGCGGTACTATGTATGTGAATGGTGTAGTCATGGTATTGTGACATGTTTATTCATTTGTGATACTATGTATATGTATATGTATTCGGTTGTGTTCTACACCGAGGTGTAGGCGTATGTTTTGTATGTCGGTGTAGGCATATGTATTGTGTTGTATTGTACATCGGGTGTAGGTGTATGTGTTGTATGTTGGTGTAGGAATGTATGTATTGTATTTATTGTACACGCATGTAGGTGTATGTGTCATATGCGGTGTGGGTGTATGTATTGTGTGGTGTTGTACAACTTGTGTGGATTTACATATTTGGCCACCTTTATGTGTATGTTTACATAGTTGAAGAAAGGAAATAATGTTTTCGGGTACGGCAAGCAATCCGGTGTGTGTACAAAGAAAAAGGTAGAAGTAAGAGCCAGGTGAAGGATAGTATCGATATTTTATTTCAATTATTTTATGCATGTGATCTACAATTCGACTTCGATGGTTTTGTTTTGAGCTAACGAGATGTGATATGTTTTATTCATGATGAATTGAGTCGAATATGATTTGACTTGTTGTGATAGGAAGTAAAAAGCATTTGAGCATACCTTATCGATGAAACACTTGATAAGGAGTATGATGTGAATTTATTTTAATCTATTTTGAATATAATGGTAGTTAGGTTCTTGGTACATGGAGAATGGAAATTGCGAGGATTTTAAGGTGGTTGAAACCAATTGCAAAATTACCAACAACAACAAAAGAAATTGAAACATGGATAAGTATGTTGGTAAATCGAGTTCGAGACGGGGCCATTGTGATACATTGGTACTTAACGGTGTCCATTGATTTCCATGAAAATAATATGAACAATATGATGGTTTTGAGCGGGAATATTCCTTGGGTTTTGTGTCTTCCGATGTGAGTGAGATTTTCCATGGGATGGACTACCCTAGGGATGGGGGTTCCAACGAACTTGGAAGTTATGTGTGCACAAGGGGTGACGATTTCACCGAGGGAATGTGTACCGGAGAAGGGAATTAGGCTAGGGATGTTTTTTTTTGTTCATTAGTATTTCTAGATGGAATTAGATCCACATTAAGTGTGATGCAGACAATGAGCCGTTAGCTTGTTCAGAGGAAAAGTGGCAAGATTGTAGCGATGGAAATTAGAGGGAAAACTTTTACTTTGACAATGGATTCTAGACTTCTGGTAGGGAAGTAAATCACAGTATTACCTTGATGGTGGAGGTTTGAGCCTTTATATTCCTTGTTGCGAGATGCAAGCATCGTATCCTTTTATTTGCGGGTTGAGAAAATGTGGATATGTGTATATTATTATGTATCTTTATGCTTATCGATATTGCTTTATAGAGATCCATAGACAATATGATTATTTTCTAGTTGAAGCAAATGTGGTTGTTATTGTAAATACATTAATGAGTTGTGTTACAAAGATCTAGTAAATGATATGTATGACATGGTTTCAACGGTGATCATTGTAAACACTTTAACTTGAGCTATGTTATAAAGATCCATGGGAAGTATGTTTTGTTTTAGTAGTTTTTGGTTTGTAGGTGTCATTGAGCAAACTGACGGTGTTCCCCCGAGGAGGGTTACTGTAACAACCTTGGTGAAAATTCCATGTAATAAAAGTTAATAAAGGAAAAATAACCAGCCACGGTTGATGGGACACTTATTCCAACTTGAATGTTGGGAAAAACATCCTAGTGGGATTTTATTCTAGGTTATTATAGCTAGGGGGAAATTAAGAAAGGAAATAAAAAAGACTTTTGGAAAGAAAGAGGAATTAATGGCATTTTTATTTAAATAATGGGAAATAGGAGAAAAGGAGAATGAAATGTCATGAGGTTGCACGTGAGGGGAGAAAATGAGAAAGAAAATGATGGAAAATGAAGAAAATAGAGGCCTCATTGATAAAAAACCTTCGAGATCGATTGTAGCTTTTGTTCAATTCAACTTTTGTAGCTCTCTCATTATCCTCTCTATCTCTCACTCTTGGATAATTAGAGTTTCTTCCAACACTTTTGCATTGCAGCATCAGAGAAAGGAAAAGAAGGCGAGATGAAGGAAGAAGAAAGAAAGAAAGAGAAAGATCAATCAATTACAATAGGATTATTTATGACTATTGATTTGAATGTGTTATTTCCTTGCTATATTTGACATGCATGGTATTTTTATGTGGTTATTTTTTGTCATGGCATGGGTTTTCCGGGCGTCACAGATTTTTCTAGCACAGCCTTTCCATTTCCGAGATAGCCTTGATGATATGGGTTCTCATGATTTGGTTGGTGGATTGCAGTTGATTCGAAGCTTAGTGAGGTGGATCTCAAAAATGAAAAACACATGGCCTACAGTGGTTCCTAAACTAGATTATGGATCATGGTAAAGCGGCCGACATAGTAACCCATAGGGCCAGTTATGGGTAGTAGTAAAGATAGGATTGTGTGCCTCGGTAGCTAAGAATCCTTGTCGGTGAATGAGCGGGATATACGGTAAAAAAATGGAGAGGTGGATTTCCCTCCATTGAGCCTAGTAGTCCCAGGGATGGGATGTACATTAAAGCCTGAGATTAGGTCTCGTTGTAGAGCCTATTGATCCTGGATCGGTGTGGATGCAATTAAAGCCTAGGGCTAGGCGGTAGCTGGAATTCATCATGGTGTAGGTGAAGAACTACGGTAGCATCCATGCTTGTTTGGTTCATTTTGGTTGGTTATGAGTTCCAAATTCATGCTTGGAATATGGCACGGGGGTGATTGGGCGAAGAAATAATTGGCTCAACCAATCCCATGTGATGGGGTGGAACATGATAGTTGTTGAACCTCCAAAATTGTTCCCCTGGTGACATCTTTTCCTACATACTTTTCTTCCCATTTTGACAAATCCATAAATTAAATCGGTGATAATTGACATATTTTACATGCGAGAAGGAATTTAGATGATATCTATGTTATATTATAATTTTTCTTATTCTTTAGATGAATTTACGTAATTAGTAACATTATTCATGCGATTCTGTAGCTAAACTTTGTTTTACATACATTGTTATTTTTGACGAGGTTTCGAAGTATATGAAAGTGAATCTGTAGGTAGCAAGAATGGTCCATACATGGAGCGTATATACTACTTACTTGTTCAAATTTGATAAGGATCATGCCTACACACACGGTCGAAAGCTCGATCCACGAGAAGGAACGAGATGAGCGGACAAAGATTCTTGATTTTCTCTTATGTAGAAAATCAGAACGAGCCATGAAGACTTTGCTTCTAAATAGACTTCTAGTCTTAGTTTTATTTTATTTCCATAGGAGAAATTGTCTTAGACGATTAATTTAAAACTTGTATAAATACCCCGATCTGTTGAAGCTGGAATAAGCTTAATTTTTGATATCTTGTGATACAATTTTAAACTAGTTTTATTAATAAAGACCGGTTTCAGATCATTGATGCACGGATAGTCTAAGTATATTTTACAACTCATTATTTTGTTGCGGGAGGGACCTGCACGGAAAAAGAGGGGTGTTTATAGTTATTTTGTAGTTTAGTTTACTTTCAATTTCATAGCTTAATTTCCTTTTGTTGATTGTAGTCAATTTCCTGAAATCAATTCATACTTAAATTCCTCATCATTTTACTTAAGATTAGATTCTCCTCGATTCGTATTTTAAATTCTCACTATTTCTTAGTTTAATTTCATGTCAATTAGTTTTCAAATGTTTTCTAAATCGGTTGTTTACATTTACGGTTCATGGATTAGATACGATGCTCCTTTGAATCATTTCATGAATGTGACTCTGTCATTTTTCAATTAAGATAAGTCGTGCATTTTTATTACATAGAAACCATAGGATTTAAGATTAGACATGTTGTTTTGCGCAATACATACTCTATCATTTCTTGCTTGCCTTAGTTAAATTTGATTTCAATTAGCACGGTGGTTAAATTTCATAGTAATAGATTTTATGCTTTCTTTCCATGGAATTTAGAATAAAGTTAGATTAGAGCTATATGTTGATCATTTTAAATAGATTTAAAACTAGGACAAAGTTAGATTATAATTACATTTAATCATTTCAAATAGATTTCAAATTAGATCCCAAATTTTGCTACAATTTTCTTAGAATTAATGTCTCAATTGATAAAGTAGGAAATGGTTTTGTTTTTCATTATGTTAATAGCTAGAGACATCATTAGACATTAGTATAATTCAATACGTGATTTAGAACGATACTTTGTTTAATTTAGAATGAGTTTAAATTAGATGTTTCGCATAGATGTTTTGTCGGCATAGAATAGCCTAACATAGCTAAATAACCATCAAAGTTTGATTTATTTTTAAGAAAAATAGATTAGTTAAATTGAATTTCCTTTTCTTCCTTCTTTTAGATTTCATTTTCATTTGTTTCACCTAAGAGTAATTTTTATATCAATTTATTTTCTTAAGAGTAAAAATAGCATTTTCATTTTCTTCCTTCTTAAATATTAGTTTTCATATTTAAATTTCTTTCCAAATTTAGTTGTTTCTTAGCATTTAAATATTTCATTTAAAATCTTCAGATTTTATTTCTTAGATCAATTTAATTCTTAACATTACGAATAAAATACAAACACCAGAAACAATATATAAAAATACACAATGAAGTAAGAATGAAGGGAATCTAAGCATATATAGTGTACTACACTTCATCATATTACTAACCTCGATTCAATAATTTATGATAGAAATTTAAAACATTAAATTGATTAAACGAGTAGTCCCATCCAAAGAAAGCGCTTACATTCATTAATGAGAAGTCATTAGAAATTTTTTGGGAGTCTAAAATGGGGCCTCTAGGAAAAATGTACAACCAAAAAAAACTTTGCCAGATTGATAGGATTGAAGATGATGATCATGATCATGGGGGATAGATACCATTTTTGGAGTAAAGAAGTAAAGGGTAAAAATTAAAAAAATAATAAAACTACTTCTTTCAGCACAAATTATTTTCAACTTATCTCCTTAATTTTTTACATAAATTTGAGTGTGAATTCCTTTTGAATGTAAAATTTAATTCCTCATCCAAAGTACCCATGTGCATACTTTGATGGACCACTGCTACCCCAAAAAATAAGAAATACATGAAAAAAAAACTTGAATCACGTTTTCATGTATTTATCTTACAGTAGCAGTAGAGTCCATCCCAGTATATTTAATGATGCAATCACTGAATGAAATAAAAATCTAGCAGTTTTCCACTAGAGAATTGAAAATACGAGTTGAAAAAATAGTTTTCCCTCTAAAAATTTAGTGATGTAATCTAATCTTATTCTATTATTTCCATTATTATTTTACATAATTTCCCCAGGAGGCCAATTTTATACCTCCCAAAATTCCCCTAATGTCATTTCCTTGGAATTTGATGTGTAATTGTACTAGTTTATATGTGGATCATTTATGGATGATGTTTCCATGATAAAAAAATTGTATGTTACGTTATGATCATGTATTCGACGGTGATGATGTACAATTCTCTTCATGTCTTTATTTGTAAATTAGTAAACAATGTATCTATGACCTAATAGTTTATGCTTGACTAATGGTGTAAGGAGCGATGATTCTTAGTGATTCTCGGATAATTATGAGACATTTGCTCCATGTCATTGTTTACACTTACATGCATATTTGTGATATGTTTGACCAAATTAATGTCATGGCTAGTGAGGTCAGTCCAGGTCTTGTCATAGTTTTTTCCAATATATCATTGTTTAGTTGTTTATTTCATTTTGAACTTGTCATTGAGTTCTCGGAAGGGAGCTTGGGCTCTAGGCCTAAATAATTTCCATACATATCGCAGATGGAGGCACAAGTCAAGGAAATTTTTTCCTTTGGATGCATACATGTACGATTTTCATGCGTCGAGAGCCTAGGCTGAATACGCCCATTATACTATGACAATGTCTAAGGATCAAATGAATTAACACCTTAGCGGGATCAAAAGATAGTTACTTTGAGTGGTTGGGATGGTTCTTGCTATTCTTGTTGATGATTTGGAATGTTACTATGAAGTGTTTCCATTAGTTTCCTTCCTTATGGTCAACTAGGAGGTTCATCTAATCATAGTAGCTTCTCATCACATGTTTTACCTAATTGGTGAGTTACTTGGGTAGATGTCGAGATGAGGTTATTACAAATCTCAAGGGTTTGATTTGTGACTACTACTAAGAATATTCTAGATTATCTATGAGGTTAAATACCTATGATGCATGTAATTTACATATTGGAACTTTTCCAAGGCCAAATTCCTTCATATGAGGCCTCAAATTGGGCTTTATTTTTTGATATTTTTTGTTTTGTTTTTTGATATTTTTCCAAAAAATTATTAGCTTTGGATTTTTCAAGTTGACTTTTAGATTTTGAAACTAATACCTAAAAATGGTGATGTATTGTAAATAAAAAAATTCACATTTTTCATTTTAAAGAGGGATGGAGAAAGGAGAAGTCATAGGACGAAGGATGGAAATGGTAGAAGGGAATGCCATCATTGTAATGAGGCCAAGGACAAAAAAATATTCTTGAAATGTATACATAGAAATTTCGATTAATAGATTTTTGGGGGTATATTTTGTTATATGTGAAATAGAAATTATAGTCAAGATTCTCTTTGCTACATTATACGGTATCAAAGAAACAATATAGATGGGAGAGGAAGATGAAGGCTCTTGTTCGGATACATAGATATATGCAAAATATCCGATGATAAGTAATTGATGTAATAAACATGTTGACGATCAAAGCCTGATATCAAGACGAGATGTGTTTGATGGAGAACAAACAATGGAGATGTAGAAAAAGATGCGAACTTGAAGAATAATAATTAGAGTGTATTCCCTTTGAAGAGATATCTCGGGGATCTAGAACAAAATGGTGAGAACAAAATGTAAGTTTCAAATTATGCATGTACTCTTAAACCGGAGAAATTAATATATTGGTGAAAAAGATGTTATTTTTTTTAATGGAAGCCTATGATAGAAGAAAAGAATCTAAAATTCACATGCACCAAGTTGAAGGGTAATGCAATGATCTAGTGTGATAATTTGAAGAAATAAATACCAAAAAAGGATAGAGAGCAGAATTAGGACCTAGAATAAGATGGAGAAGAAGTTGAAACAAGAATTTCTTTACCTAGACTATGCATAGACCCTTTTTCATAGATTTTCAAACTTGAAGAAAAACTTTACTATTGTGGAATATCTTTTAAAGGAGTTTTATCAATTTTCCATTCATGTGGATCAACGAGAAACTAATGAGCACATGAGTACGTAATATATGTGAATTTTCTATATTTTTTCTATCTAGATGAATTGAGTCATGTATAGGGTTAGCAACATGGAAGCGACATATTAGTTAGCCTTAAATGTCAAGGAAAAACAAAACCAAAAATAATTTCAAAGGAATAGAGGAGCAAAGGAGGGGTACATCATACGCATTACGAGGCGATTGAAACTATATTAGAGGAGAGTCATCCCAAGGAACGAGAGAAATCGAGAAGATACTCAGCAAATAAACCAAATCTAGGAAAGAGGATTTGACGGGGTGTAGGTTACAATGGTGGTATGGGATTGGGAAATCAACACACACCCTTTTGTTTACATTTGTAGGTGTAGTGAAGATGGTCATAGATAATTCGAATTCCTAAATTATAACATGTAAGAGTAGAAACGAAAGGAGAGAAGATTAGAATGAACTGTCCCAAGCTCGGGATGAAGGAATTGAAACTCAAGTTTCATATGTGTGGGATAATATCATGCCTAGGATAGAAATGGTGATTCCATAAAACAAGTAAAGACAAAGTAATGACGGTGGATATTCTTAACCCAGTGTGAAGATATCTTTTAAATGAGGTGCACTTTTGGGGGAAAATGTATCTCAAGTTATTATTGATAATGGTAGTTCTAAGAATATGATTTCCAAAGAGAGGGTAAAAAGATAGATTGGACCTAAAATATGACAAACATCCTATCATTACCAAATTGTAGGTTTAAAGGAGAAGTAAATACTGATGACAAAAAAGATTTTGAACAAATTTTCTATAGTAAAAACTTAAAAATATGAAATATGGTATGATGTCACCATCCCAATGGATGCATGTCATATGTTGTTGGGGAGGCTATTGAAATATGACAAAGATCATGCATGACGATTGAGAAAAATACATATAAATTTTGGAAGGATGGATCTAAGACATTTTATTTCCCCTTAAGGTTGAAGGGAAAGCTAAAAATATGTTGTTTTAAAGAGAAAAATTGTTAAAAGTGAATGTAACATGATATATTTATGCGCTAATTGTGAAAATAGGAAAATAGAAGACATACCAATACCTATCAAGCTTGGAAAAGGTAATATAAGTATATTCCAATTTTGTACCAAATGAGTTACATTTGATGGTATTACTTCAAAAGGTGATATTCAACATCACTTTGATAAATTCAAAGAGTCTTGAATTTCAATCGAGATATGGTCAAGCTATAGAGATATAGTTGAAATACAAATGGATATTGATAAGGTTTCTTTCACAAGATCAATTGATACTTGTAAAGTAGTAACTAGAGTTAGATTCCAAGAGAAACCCTAAGCCAATGTCATTGGAACTTGGAGGGAAGTCCCCTTTATTGTATGCACATATGTTGATGACAATTAGGTCATGGACATTGATTTAGATGAAATTGTATCACTCTAGAGTTTGAGTTTAAGGCTTGCATTGAAAGTGATTCATTGGGGAATTTTGATGTCTAAAATAGAGCCTCCTAAAATTATAAAATAATAGTGGAAATAATAAAATAAGATTAGATTACATCATCAAATTTTAGAGGGAAAAATTAAAAAACTAATTTTTCAACTGCATTATTGTCAGCTTATCTTCCTATGGGTTTACTAAATTTCTTGTAGAAACACTCGTTGGATGCATAATTTGATTCCTCATCAAGGAGTACCCATGTTACATATTTTATATATATCTTGCTATACGAAAAATGAGAAATAAATAAAAAACGTGATTGCAATAATTTTTTTCATGTATTTCTCATTTTTCTTGTAGTAGGGTCCATAAAAGTATGCAATATGGGTACCCTTGGATGAGGAATTAAATTTTGCATCCCAATAGTCTCACTCAAAAATTAGTGGAAACCTTGGCGGATAAGTTGAAAATACAAGTTGAAAAAGTAGTTGTATTATTTTACTATATTTTAATATTTTTACTTTTTACTCCAAAAGTGGTGAATCATCCCCCATGGTTGACATCACCTTGAATCCTATTGGTTCTTATAAATTTTATTTTAGTTGTACGTTTTTTTGAAGAAATTACATTAGGACCTCAAAATTCCCCTAATATGATAATTGAGAGAGTTTAGAAGGATGGATATTCTAACGAAAATGCATGGTGCTTGTATTGGCCCTCTTCCCCTTGTGGCTACGGTGTCATCATTAACAAAGTCATCTAGTTGAGAGGAGGTTCATGTTAAAACAATAGTGAGACCACCAAAAACTCAATTAATGCGAAGGCATCATGTTGGAAGTACTTCTATTGAACTTTTTCTTTAGAAAAGAAACTATATGGGGGAGAATGAGAAGGTATCTAAAACTAAATATTTTGTTCCTAAATCGTGAAGAAAATAGATATGGAAAGAAAAGAAAGTCCTTGGAGGACATGAGAAAAGGAATGAGCATGTGAAATTTGAAGAATGAAGTAGAGACAATATATTGAACGGTTACAATAGAAGGGATGAAGAATATGGAGTTGAGGAGCGTAGAAAGGGAGAGGAAGCAAAGAATAGAAAAGTAAGGAAAAGTAAATGCGAGAATTTGAAATGAAAAGGTGCCTTCTCGAGTTAAAGAAGAAGGAACAATAGAAGGAGGAAATGATGGATGATTTTCAAGGGTTTCTCTTTTATTTTTGTGGAATATATCAATAACCATAATTGTATCCCATTAGAAGACATTGATGTAGAATTCAAACTTGCACCTCGATATAAGCATCCATTGCATCTTGTCCCTAGAAATAATGGTCAACTCTCTAGAGTTATGGATGACATAGTAAATTCTATATATTTCTAAATAAGATATCAAAGTTGTTGTAGACTACATCAAGAGACAAGGTATGGTCGAAAATAAAATGAATTTATTAACTTGGAGTTAAATGTGAGTAATGAGAACTTTCCTAGTGGACTTTAATGAAGATTTTAAGGCCAACATTGGGAAAAAATACTGTCATTTTTGCATAGGTGAAATTAATGGTTGAAATTTGATTGCAAATATAACATGTTGGATCAATATGATACTCATGTTTTTATTTTACTAAGTTGATTGCGAGTTTGAGAGAAAACAAATTACATGAGCTATGTTCTTTTCAACAAGTGGAGGGTGATACTAATAATTAGTATGTTAACACTTTTCCAACGCCAAAATTCCTTCATATTAGACCTTGAATTGTGCTTTTAGTGTTTTATCGATACTTTTCCAAAATTGCAACTAGCTTTAGTTTTTTTAAGTTAGCTTTAGATTTTTTGGAAAAAACTACCCAAAGGGTGATTTTTGTGTTGTAGATAAAAAGTGTTTTTTTATTTATTGTAAAGCGAGGTTGGAGAAAGGAAAGTTTAGAGAATGGAGGATGGACGGGGGTAGAAGGGGAAGGCCATCATTGTGTAATCGAGTTCAAGGATAAAGGAGTATTCCTTAAATGTATACATAAATTTTAGTTAATAAAATTTAAGAAATTTATATTTCCATTTGTATATGATAATCACTTAATCAATAGAAATTACAATATTGTTTTTACTAGCATCTCTACCATCCACCTAGTAATTATTTATATTTAAATTAAAATTCTAGAAGCTATATTCCAAAATAGAGATGCACTAGGCTATGTTACAACCCCACGGCTAATCGATATCACACCACATGCCCAAAAATCTGCTTATTTCTAACTCAAAAAAAATATTTATATATAGATATAGATATATATATTATTTTAATTTAATTTTATAACATTCTTTTTACTTAAGCAAGAAAAAGAAAAGTGTATCACTACATTGAGATAAATTTCAGCACTTTATCTTGATTGTGTAAAAATATTCCATAAAGAGAGGGTAAATGCTACTTTCTATTTATTCATTATTGATAATTAAATTAAAATTTTAAGTCCTATTCCAAAATAAACTTGGTATGTAAACTCTATAATTTAATATATTTAAAAAAATACATTATCACATTTTAGATAATCTAAAAACAATCACCTTAATAAAACGAGAAAATAATTAATTTCATAATAGGCACCAAGCTTCACCAAATTGATGCCTTATTATAAAAATTGAAAACTTATTAGCAATATACTATGACAATAAAGTCTTGGTTAGCTTAATTAGTTGATTTCATTTGTCACTAAATTACATCTCTAATGGGAGGCCACATAGTCGATTATCCTTGACGCCTTAGGAAGTGATCCCTTTAGGTGGATCTTCACAGATATTTCCCTCGAAAAAATAAATAATACCTTAAACACACTATGATAATGAAATTAAAATATTTTCATATTGAGTTTTCTCATGAGATATTAAATGTCAATTTTTCATGATAAATATGGAAAAAAGTAGATTGGGATACTAAAATAATATATGAATGTCCCTTTATTGCATTAATATTTAGTGCCTCATCTATTATACATTACAATACACTTTCTCATAATAATCCTAGGTGGTACCCACCCAAGCAACTACATACTATTCAACTCAACTATATTGGAGCTGACCTTGTGGGACCCCAAAGAATAGAGTGAACTTGCACCTCATGAAAGAGGACCAAATACTTGGTGGGAGTGTCAATCAATTCGATACCCATTTGAATTATAATACCCCTCTTCCATATATGAACAATATATATGATCATATTTTCATATAAGTGTATCTTATTATAATCTTATAAAAAGTTAGTTTTTTTCAAATGCTAATTCTGTTAAGATATTTGGTGTCGATGAATAAGTATAATACATGAAATAAAAGTGAACTTGATTGAAATTTCTTATATATTGTACCTTATTCAATAATGTTACATGCATATGCATCATCAAATTAAACATTCATATTCATAAAATGTTATTTATATGTAAACTTATTTATTTATTATTATGTCGATAGGTTTGTTTGTTGAACAAGTCTTCCATAATTTTAATTTAATTATCAATGATTATTAAATGGATGGTAGAGATTTAACCTCCATGGAATATGCATGAATATTTATAATAGTATTCACAAATCAAGGGTTAATATTTATCTCTAGTTAGCTATGCTCTTTTAATTAATTTATCTAAAATTAATTAATTAAATAAATAGCATATGAACACATGTCATATTGGGCATGTAGTATTCATAAACCATGAAGTATTATACCATGGTATTATAACATGAGCTATTTTTTAGAATATTGTTGCATTTTTTGGAAAATGTATGTATTTTTAACTCATAAACTAATTCTTTTTATAATTAATAATAATAACAATTTAAAATAAGGTAATAATTTAGTTAAATTTTATTATTATTTTTCAATCTCGAATATGTATCATGAGGTAAGTTTTCATATGCATACCATGGATGAATTTTTATCATCATTTACCAATCACTTAATTTATATATCTAGACTAGTTATAAAGCCAATAAAATAACTAAAAATACAAATGTTTTAAGTCAATTAAAATATAAAAGCACATTTTTTTTGTTTTAATCAAGAGTATGATATCAGATTTAAGTACTACAATATTGATATGTGTAACACACCCATCCACCCCATAGACCATCTGAGAAAAATAAGGCATTAGTATCATTAAGTTGACCTCCATAGTGCTATCATGAAATTTCTCATTTTCAACTTCCTCAAACCATGTAATATACATCATTTTCACATGAGGCTCATCGAGAGATTTCTAGTGATATATTTTTAGCGAAATCTAACTCTTAGATAAAAATATATGGTCATTTAAATTTTTGGCACATAAGCCACCTACCACATCGACAAGGTACAACCATAGCTCCCCACATGCCATCCTTTCACTGATAGGAGGAGTTCACATAAGCTGATGTCCACATATCATTCATATTCCCTATGTGGTGATATACCATCATCACTCATATTTTTCCCCATCGGATAGGGCCCATTCTTGTTGTATCAAAAAACACCATTATAACGTGCAGGGCCTATACGCATATCGAGATCACTATTCATCATATAGTGACGTATGAGGTCGATGTGAAAGGAAAGTAATTGTCAAATAACGGGAAAATATTTGCCTCAACCTTTGTCTCTCACCTTCCTCATTATGATGCATACTCCATCTCATGCTAAGGTTGTAAGATGATGTCACCTTTGAGGTGGCGTCAAGGCGATGTCATCACATCCATTTGTCCTCTCGAGGCGCCTGTGTCACCCATTTTTGGCCATTTTAGACACCCAACATGGTTGTTCTACCCTGCGCATGGAACATCCTCCATGCACCACGTCACTATGACACCACATCATCATGCCATTATGGCTCCCAAGCTTAGTTCCACCATTGTCCTGGCCTCATTATGAGATTTAGCGATTTCATGTGATAGATTATTGTTCTAGAGTGTCATATTAGCAACACTTCCACTATGGAGCCTGGCACCCCTTTTGGGCCTCCACTTCAACTTGCACAGTATCTCCCCTATGCGATCACACCATGGCTCGGGCTTGAGAACTAGATGATAAGGTTTACGACTCGTTATGGGATATTGATCGGTGTCACCCATATACTCTCCCTTTTATATACAAGTGCATTGCAAAATCCTTTTTGAGGTCTAAAGGGCAGAAGCCTCGATATGGAAATCATGCTAATGTCTCTTGCTTTATGACCTACTCCCTTCTCTCGGGCCCAGGTGACACTAGAGCATAACTCTCTCTCTCTCTCAGGAAATATTGGAACTCTTAGTATAAGATTTGTTGTGCACTCCTTCCATTCGACACTTTGCACGACTTGGGGCCCTACCTCTCTATATATATATATATATATATATATATATATATATATATATATATATATATATATATATATATACATATATATATATATATATATATACATATATCTATATATCTATATACATATATCTATATATATATATATATATACATATATATACATATATATACATATATATACATATACATATATATACATATATATACATATATATATATATATACATATATATACATATATACATATATATACATATATACATATACATATACATATACATATACATATACATATACATATACATATATACATATATATATATATATATATATATATATATATATATATATATATATATATATATAATACCCCTCCTATGTTTACAATCACGCATAAAGGCACAATTATTTTATATGACGCATAACATGGGGCTTTTACTCAATTCATTTCAATAAATATTAGTCAAGCCAGTTACACTCATCGATAAACATGGAACATACATTATCCATCAAATAATACAAGAGAATTAATAATTCATCATTTAATTGCCACAGGAAATCCAAATTTCTTATTGTCATATGCATTACAACAACATGGGAATCATGTGCATGACATTCCGAGCCTGAAACAATACATCATTTCATGCTTGTGGAATATCACAAGGAACCATACACACATCATGAGAAATAAATTATGTTACTAGAACACCACAAAGAATATTTCATTTTTCAACAATGAATTAGAGTTAGAAGGAGAAGAACTTATTTCATTACTTACGAATGTGAGCACTAAGATTGGGACTCAACTCTCCACCCAACTTTAGATTGTATACTGCATAAACTTTATTGTAGCTAATGCTATAACCCTGAGTTCAAAGGTTTAGGAAGAGTGCTCAAAGGAATATTGATCACATATTCATTCAGGAATATAGAGATCAAACCATATCCACCTAGTTATACAAAATCTCCACCCTTAAAGGGAAGAAAAATACACCCAAATAATTGCAAACCAACATTCGAAGCCTTGAGAAAAGAGTTTCGCTGAATTTCTGCGAGTCCAAAGGGATTAGGTCTCCACCCAAAACCATAAATCCGGACACCTTCTCCTTCACTTGAATAACAATTCTCCTCGGCTTCTGCTTGTTGTGTGAACCCATGGATTAACCTAAGTAATGTAGTATTTTCCTCTTGTTCTTATGTAATGAAAACATGCTATATTTTCCCAACACTATCACGCACACTATGACACGATAGGCATTTATATATTTCCCAATGTTGTTCCCCTTCTCGCTTCTCCACAACATTCTCCTTTTCGGATTTCATATGTGCTATTTCATGTTCCTTCCCTTCTTGTTGTGTGTGAATACATTAAAGGGTTTGCTGAGTCTGCTACACTCCTTAGAGAGCTTCTTCTCCACATTATACTCACAGAACCTTCCCCGGCGTTGTGTGTTCCCTTATCATTTCTCATTTGAGTTTATTTCATTCCTAGTTATGCATGATCCTCTTATTGTGCGTGATTTCCCCTTTCTCCCATGTTGTTGCATGCACATTTTTTATTTCTCTTGCACTATTGTGTGTGCTCCCATGGCTTAGCTGACCTATAGATCCTTTTCCCTTATTTCCAAAATGTGTTATATTTTCCTCATTCTCCTTTCCTCCTCTACCACTACCACTTCTTGATGAGCCTCTAAAATTAGACATACATTAATACCCATCTAACCTTTATTAGGCATGTAAAGGATATGTTAAATGTCTTCTTGTACACTTAATACTTTTTTTAAGCTTTGTATGTTTCTTGGTTTATATATAATTGCATATGTGTGCCTAATATTATTTATTTTTGAAGAAAATTGTAGGAATATTGAACAAATTATGAAGATTTGGAGAAGAGGAGATAATTTAGGGACTTTCTCCCTGTACGGGGGGAGGATCAAAGATTGGAGAATAAATGAACAAAATATCATGGAAATTATTGAGAGATTATGGAACTCCATTGATTGAGAAAATCTAGGAATGTGTTCCTTTCATTTAATGCGATTCCTAGTGTTGAGAACCAAATTCACAATTTGAGGTATTTTGGAGGAAAGATTCCTCATTTCATGAAATGTTTCCTCATCATTTTGCCCCAAAATGCAATTCAAATTTGCCTCTAGGGAGAGTAATTTTTAGTCTTATGGTGGAAAACTTGTTTTATTGCGGCCTCACTCATTGTTGCGGGGATGTACTTGGATTAATTCAGTAATGAAGATTGGTGCCATTTTTAGCTACAAGACTTGGTTTCTTCCATAGGAATATAATTTTCCTTGGGCTTGGCCATCCTAAGAGCCTAAGATCCCTCTTGCACAAATTATTTATGTTCTTTTCACTTTGTTATTCACACATGCATCTCCTATTTTTGTTTTATATTTATTTAATATTGTTTGTTTTCTTTTTGTAGGATTGAGTTAAATGATTGAAGTTAGTTATTTGGCAGGTTTTTATAGATTAAAAATCATTATTCATCCTTATAATAACTTTGGAAGGTCATCTTCATCATTGAGCTACTTGAATTTGGTTACTAGTTCACAAATATAAGATTTACGGGAAATGTTTTGTAGCAAAATAGTAGTAAATTTAACTACTTTTTAGAATGTGTTAATGAGTTTCATTTGATTTAATTCCACTTGTATTAGGTCTTAAAAACATTAAATTTGATAACAAAATTTGCAACACTACATTTTCACTTTATTAGGTTAGGCATTTGATAGGTTAATAGCTCACTAGTTCTTGAATTTCTATTTTTTAGAGTGGTAATTCTTGTTATTTTTTAAGAACGTGTGAAGAAGGGGTATTTTGGAGTAAATCCACTCGGAATGGAAAATACGACATCATACTTAATAACAAAAATTTCCCATCCCATTTTCATTTGATTTTATTATTCATTCGGTGAGTTATCTCCAAAATAGAAACTCCTGTAGCACTCTTGTAGAACGTGTGAAATCGACCGAGATTTTCTCCCAAAGCTTGGTTTTGTCTCCTAGGCTTGAATCGTGAACCCTAGGATCTAAATCCATGATTGAGGAATAATAAACACCACTTAGAACGTGCATTTTTTTACCATTAGCTTAGGCCTATTTATTTTTAATTCATGCTTTTAGGATTTTCAATTCCAAATTGTTGTTCTTGCAAAGATTAATTTCTTTCCAAAGCAACACTTCCATTTACGAAATTATTTAGGGCTTTTTTATTTCATGAATTTCTCCCATTACATTAGATCAACAAAGAAGGACACATTGTATGTTTCACATATAGTTTCGATACCTCTTAAGTTTATGCAGACTACAGGTTGATAATTAAAGTTGTTGGCATAGCAGGGTGGTTAACGACATTCTTGTTGCAATGCGAGGCTCGTCACTTTTTGCGCCATTTCCTAGGAGGTGTAAAAGTATGCATTTTTCTTCCCTAGTTCATTCATTTCTTCTCTTTCCCTAAAACAAAAAATATTTGCATTAAGCATATTTCATTTCAAAAGCTGATGCATTGCATTAGCATTATTTTTTTTTTCTAATTTTGTCTACTTCTATTATATTATACACGAAAAAACATTATAATGCTCATCTCACGAGATTTTTGCAAGCCAAATGCGGAAAGTATCAGATCTTAACAAAAAAATAAGAATGCCTAGTTGGAAACCATTCCATAATTAGCGAAAATTAAAAGTTGCTCGGGATGAAACTTGACTTGTCCTAGTTTGAGAGTTTGAACATGAAACATAACAAAGAAAAGTTTCAAAACATTTTCAAGCTAGATAACACCATAAGATAGCTAGAGTAGAGGTGAGAACCCGGCAATTGGACTTAAGGTAGGTCGTCATTCTTCTCGGGGAGGGTTGGGAGCTTCTTCCATGATCACGCAAACATAAAGAGACTTGTCTTCCTCCTTGTTCGATGCATGAGCGAAGTCGGAAAATTTGAAGTAACACTGCAGGATGTTAACGAGAGTTGAAAAGTACATCCTTGTCTGGTGCCATCTTCCTTGTCATCCTCATCCTTTGTTTGAACCTGATCAGCGAACTAGAGCCATTGTTAGAGCGATGGTACTCGGATTGAATTGTGGTTACGAGGGTGCTTCTTGGGATGAAGACGCGAGAAGATTCAAGCGGGGAAATAGGGAGATGAAGGGACAATTGAGCGTATAGGTTGACAAGGTCGAGCATGCTCGGACCATCCCAAACCACGGAGAGGTTCATCACCGCAGTGGCCATCGACAAAGGAGGTCTCGAGGGAGGCCATGCCCACCGTGCGGCGGTAGTGCATTACGTATTCGCCTTGGCATGATGAGGCGAGGGAGAGGAAGCACGAGATAAGGAGGAGCCTCTCAGTGGGAGAGGGGCACCCTGCCAGGGACTTCACGAGGCAGCTACATCGGGGGCGAAGCGGGGTCAAGAGCCAAAGGTGAGAAAGGAAATGAGGAGGCAAACACAAAGATCTTAATGGAGAGTCGAATGGAGACTTTAGGAGTGCGGGCAGGTATCGCCATTGATGCGGGGACGGGGATGTGCTAATGTAGATCGGCCAAAGGAAATTGCATAAAAGTTACTTAGCGAGGAATGTAATTAAGGGAGCCATGCTCTTGCATTTTATCGAAGGCGGGCGACCATGTGCGAGTGCGTGGGGTGGATAGGTGCCTTGCCACATGGCGTCGAAGTGGCCCAAATTCTTACTTAAAACCACCCGCATGGTAGCATTGCATTAAATTATTATTCAAAAAGAAATAAAAATCTTTCGAACACCAACACCCCCACGCATTTGATCAAGTGGTGTATTAAGAACCACATCGCCATCCCACTTTTGCACGTAGAAGGAGAAGGAGTGGAAAAAGAAGGTAGAATAAATGGATGGAGATGATGGCAATGAATAAGATCCTCTTGGATTTCCCATTCAAGATATTAGTAATGAATTATTTTCTAGAAGAAAAATCCTTATCATTTCCTTCCCAATTTCCATGTTATGAGGTCGAGTATTTGGAAACCTTTCTCTTTGAATTTGAGATACTTTGTAGATCTTATGGTTTCTTAATAAACACTCAAAAATTGAGATTTTTTTCTACAACATTGAAGGATAGAGCTCTTAAATTGTTCATGAGTTGAGGTACTAATTTAATAATATCATGGATTGATATGCAAAAAATATTTCTATATAAATATAAAGATCATGATCTTAAAGAACAAATATTTAGAATGAATCAAAAACAAGATGACACCCTTGAGAAGATCTAATAGAAAGTTCACGTAAGATATTAGAGGATGAAATACATCATTTAGAATGTAATACTAAAAACCCTCTTACCTAGAACAATTAGCGATGGGTTGATTGATATTCTTGATCTCATGAGTACGAAATGTATACCAATTATCACTTGAATAAATTTGTGAAAATTGCAAGCGCATATCAAGGGGAAGGGCAAGAGTAAGTAAATTAGCATCAACATTGGTAAGTCAAGATGAACATGGAAATTTTCTTGATAAATTTAAAACATAAATTCTTATTGATATAAGTGAACAATTAGAAATGTTAAAGATACAAAATTAAAAATTAAGATTTTTATATTTGTGTTATCCATGTAGAATGATATGCTACTAAATATTGTCCATCATTACCAAGGTTGAAGGAATTGTACGAAGGACAATGGGCAAGTCAATCACCAAAGAAGATATGTTATGTAGCTCCACGAATACCATGGGAGCCTAGTAAAATTGATATGATGCGAGACCTACTTCACAATTTCAAGCTTATTCACATATATCTCGGAAGTAATTATAACACACTCTTTCTTGGGCAACCTTGGCCATCTCAACCCCAAAAGCCAGATCTGGAAACATGGTTAGAAAGAACCTTATGGGAGAAATGCGCAATATCCTTAATATCCTCCATACCCAACTCCATGTTATCCCTATGATCCACCTCCCACCCTTCACAACCTCCAGCCACATCCATCTCATAGATCCACTCCCACTCAACTACCTGTACCACCATTTCCAAACCCCATACAAAGTAACTCAACCCACTTACAATTCGAGATACAACACTTACAAACATATCCACTTGATCTAAATGGTATCCATCTTGAAAGCTCGGGAAGAGTATTTGAAGAATTCTCTTGATGTCATTGAAGGACAACATTTATAAAAAGGAGTTAAATGAGAAGACCAAAGAATCATGGGCTACGCTTGATGAGAAGCGAGAAATCGAGAATCATATATTGAAAGTAACCTCATGTTTACCATCATATCCTCCATGTGCACAAGAAAATATCAATAAAAAGTGGAATATTTGAATTTCATGGTAGAGGAAGACATGGAGAATGATCTCGATGAAAATAAAACCAAGGGCATCAAAGGTATATCGAAGTATGGTTCCGGAAAATCGTCAAGTTGCAACAACACACTCTTCTTCAATATTACTTGATATAATAATCTCATTCAACGCAATTCCTCTCTCATATTCGGGTACATGACAAAGCATATATTTCAATACACATGATTTTATTTGTCATCTTGATGTGCACACATGGCTCCATTAGAAGTTCCCTGTGCTGGAGGTGTGAGCCTCACTAATCGATTTATGTCTATCACCTTTAGGTACACATACCTTATCAAGCTTGTAGAGTAACCCATCCTGGAGATGGTAGTCAATAGCATTGTCAACAAAGTCGTGCACATGAATTTAGCTGTACGAGAATGTTGAAGTATACGTCATTGAAGTCCTCATCCTCACAAATGTATCTCTGTGTCATCATGGGTGAATGGTTCCATTTGCATATGAGTCCCCATGCAACCAATATTTTATGTGGGTGGCCTTGAAAGCATGTCGACCAAATTATTTGTGCTTCCCTTTTTATATGATCACCAAATGAAATTGTTGTAAAAACCCCATCCACTTGTAATTCTATTTTGCTATATCTTACTTTGGGCCTCTAGTACTATAACGATTGAGGGTGTTATTATGGATTATTTTCTCCTTTCCCATCATATATTGCTTCAATTCTTCGAGACCTTGCACCATGGCATAGAGGTCCTTATATTAAGTAGGGTAGTTAATCATTTCCCCATGAAAAACTTGAGAATGGTAACATACATTTCCTTCACTCCACACTGTGAACTAAATCTCATAGCATAGCCACTCCCACATCTTTTCCACTTCGAAAGGTCAACTTTTGCCAAGTTTGTGTTCCAAAGCTGGTGCTTGACTAATCTTCTTATTTAACTCCTAGAAATCCCTATACTAGCTTTTCCCCATTGGAAACACTTGCCACTTGCTCTTATGGCATGGGTAAGTGCTGCTACCATGAAAGCGAGGCATGAATTTCCTCGGTACTTGTGCTTGCTAATAATTTCTTGCCGGAGATAATAAATAATTTTGAGAGGAAAAAGCTTATAAAATAAATAGAAACAATCATAAACCATAAGCACAAATGTTTATCGAAAAAACTCAACTCTCGGGAAAAACCCAACCCCATTGAAATTTTTATTAGCCTTGGCAAAAAATTTGGCAACCCCTGACAGTGAGCCTTCACGCTCCTCCACGGCCTCACATTATATTGAGGCCCCATTACATGTAATCTGATGAGCATAAAACCATGGGTACACTATACCACATGCCCCAAAACCTCCATTGTTAGAGTTTGTCAACTTTGAATCTATTCCCTAGTCGAAGTTTACCCTCTGGCCACTCCCCTTAAAATTAACTTGGAGTTCCTTGAATAAACCGGCCAAACTTGCCAAGTGAGTTAGCCCCACTCACTCGGCCCTTATCCCCCTCAAATTTTATACAGTATATGTTAATATGATGTCCCCTTATCACTTAGGTCCTAACCGAGACTTTACGAGTGATTACCTAGGGAATGCCGCATGCCTTAACGAGGGCTTACGGTGGTATGCCCATATACATAAAATTTGACGTCATTGTAAGTTTTATTTGTTTATATATTAACTATCATCCTCGTGCCATCACTGATCTATTTTGTGTGATCCACCTCCCCAACTCTTAATACTAATTGTTAGGTACATATAGAGATAACAAATAATTTTCGGGAGGAACAAACATAAAATAAACAACAACAATCATAAATCATAATCACAAATGTCCATACGGGAAACCCCAACTATAGGGAAAAACCCAACCTAATGAAATTTCATTAGTGGCCAAAAATCATCATCGGCCCGAAGTGAGCCTTCACCACTCACCTCTCGGGCCCCATTATAATGGAATATTCATATCATTTTATGAGTACATTATTACATGCAATACAATGATAAAAAAAAAGCACGTACACTAAACATGAGATTCTGGGTAAGAGTAGGAACTATTACCTCAAAACGGGAACTCTAACCAAAAAAACATAAAAAAAACATGAAAAAACAACTCGAAAATGAAAAGTTGTATTCTAGAATAACCTTTTTTTTTCGGGGGGGGGGGGGGGGGGTAAATTTTAAACATATTTTAAAAATGCAAGTAAAAACCAATTTTTTTTGGTGCAAAAAACACCCAGAAAATTAAAAATTTTATCGTGGAATAACACAAGGTTTTTTTGGTGTTTTGCTTGTTTTAAGTAGATAAAAGCCAATTTTTTTTTTTTTTGCAAAAACCACCCCGAAAATGGAAAGTTAAAAAAAAAAAATAGAATAATAAAAAATTATATTTAAAAAAAAAAAAAAAACATTTTAAAATAATTGCAAAAAAACAAAATTCATTATATTTTTTTTTAAATTAAAAATATTTTAAAATTCAAAAATTAAAACAAAACACCTAAAATGTAAGAAACAAAAATAAAAATAAAAACAATAAAAAAACATTTTAAAAATTAAAATTAAAAAATATATTAAAAATAAAAATAAAAATGGCAAAATATAAACATTAAATTAAAAAAAAAAATTAAAAAAGGAAATTAAAAAAAAATAAAATATGCAAATTAAATTTAAAAAATCAAAAGAAAATGTTTATTAAATTAAAAACAAAAATAAATAAATTTTAAAATAAAAAATTAAATTAAAAGATATATATTAAATTTTAATGAATTTAAAACTTTAAAATAAAAATTGGAAAAACTAAAAATTAATAAAAAATAAAAAACAATAAAAATATTAAATTAAAAACATATTTAAAAAAAAAATTAAAAAATAAAAAAATTTTAATTATATATATATATATATATATATATATATATATATATATATATATATATATATATATATAAACATATATATTACATTTTATTAAATTTAAAAATAAATTTAATATTAAGATAGTAAATAAAATTGCAAAATCAAAAATATAAATTTTAATAAATAAATCAATAAACAAATAGATTTCAAATAATAATTAAATTAAAAAATAAAAAATAAAATAAAAAAAACATGGTTAAAATAGAAAATTAAATAAATAAGAAATATTAAATTAAAAAAAAAAAGTTTAATTAGGAAAAAAGCTGAATTTAAAATACAAAATTTTAGTTTAAATAAAAATATTAAAATTTATGTAATTAAAAAAAAAACAAAAAAACAAAAAAAACAAAATTTGAAAAATAAATATAAATTTAAATAAAAAATAAAAAATTTATTGAATTTCATTAAATTAACTTGAAAAAACCTAATAAAAAAATTAATAATAAAAAAAAATTATTAAAAAATATAAAAAAAAATTCAATTAAATTTAAAAAAAATACAAAATTTAATAAAATATAAGCAAAATTAAAAAAAAAAAAAAATGCGAAATTTAATATATATAAGTTAAATAAGCGGGGGAGTGGCGTCGCCCGAGGTAGGCGGTGGAGGCCGATTGCTAGTCGGGAGGGGAACGCACGGCCTGCACTCCAGCGGCCAGCCTCATGGCCACAGACGACGTCCTTTACTATATTAATTAAAAAAAAAAAAATCATTTTTTTAATTTAATTTAATATTTTATTTTAATTATTTAATTTATTTTTTTATTAAATTTCATATATTTTTTAATATTTTTATTTTTTTCCTTTTAATTTTATGTTTTTTTATATAATAAAATTAAAAAAAAATTTAATTTAATTTTTTTTATTTTAAATTTTATTTTTTTATTTTTTATTTTGTTTGTTTTTAAATTTAATATTTTTAGATTAATTCATTTTTAAAATTTAAAATTTAAAATTTATTTATTACATTTAATTTGTTTTTAATGGTTTTTAATTTTAAAAATTAATTAAATTTATATATATTTAGTTCTTAATTATTTGAAAATGTATTTTTTTTTAAAGTCATAGTTTTTTATTTTAAATTTTCAATTTTAATTTTTTAATTTTTTTTCTTTTTTTAATTTGTTTTTTTTTTAATTTGTATTATATATTTTATTATTATTTTTTAATTAAAATTTTTAAATTTAATTTTTTTTTTTTTTGTATTTTAATTTTAATTTTTTAATTGTAATTATTTTTAAATTTTCTATTTCAAATTTTTTTTAATTATATGGTTTTTTTTAATAACTTAGGAAAAAATAATTTTGATGTTTTTTTATATTTTTTAAGTTCAAATTTTGTTTTTTTTTTCTTTAAATTATGTGTTTTTTTTTTCCTTTTTTTACATAATTTTCGAAAAAAAATTATTTCTTTTTTTGTTTTATTTGTTTATTTTTTTTGTTTTAAATTTTTTATTTTTATTACGATTTAATTTTGTTATCTTTTACATTTTTATTGGTTTTTATTTTTTAAATATATTTTTTATTGAAGTTTTGTTTGTCATGCTTTTCTTATCTTATTTGCCTGTTTTATTACCAACATGAAAATATGACTCTTAAAAAAATGGTTGATGTTGCATCAATACGTTACAAAATTAGCATGAAAATCACAAACATTTGAAAACAAATATTCATACTTCATAAATAAAAATATTAAAGTGTAAAAAATATGCAAAAAAAAAAAGGGTGATTCTGCATCACCACTTTTCAAATGGAATGCTTTTTTTGCTACCTCAAAAAGTAGGCACTAGTTCGATTACCTATTTCATCGGTAACCATGTTACTATACCATGTGCCCAAAACCTCCATTGTTAGATTTAGATCAACTTTGACTCTATTCCCTAGTCAATTTTACCTAACATTACCCCAATAAACTTCTCGACCTCGAAACATTAGTAGACACGGAAATTTCATGGTGATGTCCTCCATCTTGGAAGGATCTAACTTGACTATCCTTCACTTGATCACATCACATGCACAATACTAATATAGCTAACACTTCTTGAGATTTTCCAACTTGATTAGTCACTTCTTAAATATTTCCTCCACCTACATCAAATGTGACATATGCTCCTCCCAAGTAGCACTATATACCACTAGCACTTATAGAAAGAAAAAAATAAATCTATAAAAGGCGCAATAAATCATTCATTAATCTCATAAATTTGGTAGTGCATTACATATAGCTCAAATGGCATGACTAACCACTCATCTGCAATCTTGCTTGGTTTTTGAAGGAAATTTACCACGTATCTGGTATTTGAATCAAACCTAGTGACATCCGGACTTCAAGTCCATCTTGGTGAAGTATTTTCTTTTTGCAGCCAGTCAACAAATAATATATCTAGGGAAAGTATACGATTTCTTGAGCGTGATTTTGTTCAGCCCTCTAATATACAAATCTTCCACAATAACATCCTTCTTCGGCCACAATGATGATGGGTGAACCACATGGTAGTGTCTTGGTTGAATTCACCTATTCAGCCACATACTGCAATTGTTTCTTCACCTCACTTGCTTCTATATGAGACTACCTTCTGTGATATTTTGTAACGAAGTCAAGAATAATTAGATCTAATACTCTACTTCTCTCTTAGGTGGTAACCCCATTAAGGGAATTTTGAGGTCTAAATGGGTTTTCCCTGAAATTATAAATGTATTCGACAATAAAAATAATATTAGATTACATCATCAAAATTTAGGGGAAAAAAAAAAAAAAAAAAAGCGATATTTTCAACTCGTATTTCAACTTATCTCCTTATGGGTTTACTAAAATTTTGAGTGGCAACACTTGCGAGGATGCGAATTTGATTCCTCTTCGAGGAGTACCCATGTTGTGCACTTGATGAATAACACTTACAAAAAAAAAATGAAATACATGAAAACCATGATTGCAATGCGTGTTTTTCATGTAAATTATTTTTTTTTGTAGCAAGGTCAACTCGAAAAGTATGCTCCTTGGATGAGAATTAAATTTACATCAGCGAAGTATACACTTGAAATTTGAGTAAAACCTTAGAGAGATAAAGTTGAAAATACAATTCCAAAACATTATTTTTTTTTTATTTTTTTGTATTTTTATGTTTTAATCAAATGGTGAATCATCCTTCATAGTTAACATCATCATATTTAATCTTATTGGTTATTATAAACTTTTTTTTGGTTGAACATTTTTCTTGGGAGGCTCATTTTAGACACTCAAAATACTCTCTAATGTTTAGGATCTCGGAACACATCCCTGTATACCTTAACAACTCCTCTAGTTGTTATTTCTATTTTCTTAGTACCTTTGCTCGGGGGATGTCTTGCTACTTGTTTACTCCTATGCTCTTTGAGTTACTTTCTCTTAAAAATAATTAAACATACTTCTTGTTAAAATTGATCAATTTCTTGTCTTGGTGGCACTTACCGGTGAAATTTTTAACTTGCCTTTGTGCGTGTTAATGATGAATGATTTTTCATCCTTGTGAGCTAGTATTGGTTGGATCTCCTCATGAATATTGCATCACACATGTACATGTATCAATTCCCAAACATGAATCCACATACATCAAAGGGGAACGCATCTAGATCTAGTTCATCGATAAAATCAACATTGATAGAAAATCTAATTTTACATTGTTTTTCTACCTTTAACTCTACATCCTTATTTACCCATCCCAATGGATATGAGTTTGGATGATCATGAAATTCAACCCCGACTTCTTCACCATCTACTGTTTCAAAGAGATTCACTGCGATTTTGAGTCAAATAGAGCATCAATAATTTTCTTCTTGACACAGTATCTTTTTATATGCAAGGATTTGTTATTTATTTTCTTCATGATGTTGAAGGATACTCATATTCAACTCCTTACGCATTGATGTACGCATGATATTCTCATCCACATCTTAGTTTTCTTTCAACTTAGTTTCTCGAATCGGTAGCCCATGAGATTCTTCTTCTTGTTATCCTTGTTCATGTTCTTCAAGTTTAGCTTTGGATGCAACTTCCATCACTTCTCCTCTATATGGCCATCAATGTTGCAGTGGTTGTAACTTGTAGTGGTTGCTAGGATATTTGCCTTGGTGTCTGTTGTGGGTACCATATTGTTATCTTTCCCCCTTTTTCCTTCTTCATTTCCTCCTTGCGACATCATGTTGCAACTTTTCTTGAATCCTTGATTCTTTTGATCTCTTGGACCTATGTTATCAAAGTATTGTTCTTATACACAAGCCTCGTCCATCGAGTTGGGCTATGAGTTTCACTTGCACGTACGGATGGCGGTGAAAACCCAGCTCTTTAAGAGTACATCTCATTCCTTTGCGAGAGATACCCTACATTATAGCCATATTTACCGAATTCTATGGTGTACTCCTGCACACTTTGTCTGGGCTTTTCTTGAGTAATGCCATCGGATCCACTTTGCTCCTTCCGTACCCAATGGGATAAAATTGTGACTTAATGAGGGTTTTTAAATCACTCCCACTCGGTCGATGGAGATTCTCCATCAACCTAGAAAGTTTTCATGTGCCTCTCCCTCGAGTCATTGCATGGCATTTTCGATTTCCCATTACCTTGAATAGAGATCTTTTAACCTTCCTCGATGTGATAAACAGCAAATAAAATTCCAGTTGCTGCAACTAGTGGTTCAACTTCATAGCGTCGATCTTGCCATGGTACAACTTAATATCAAACTTTGCTTCCATTTTAAATAGAGACTATGATTGGTTCATGACACTCGGCTTGGGTTGATCGATTTCGGGTTCTTTCTTCGGCGGATTTCTTCATTCTCCTCGATCTTAGGATCCACATTACAGTTGTCCTGCGTCGAACCCCCATCTTATATAAATATCCCCATATTGCTATTCAAAGAAATGCCTCCATGAGGAGGCTTACATTGTAGTTGATATTTGTGACTTTTGTTCCATCCACGTAAACCTCACCTCTACGGGATCACGGTTCATTTACATATTCATGACCATGATTAAGGTTTTACAATTTCGTCCCGCCAATCTAAATCACACAATCTCACAAAATACCCAAATAAACCTACTACGATACCAAATGATCCGTAAACTACCATAGATATTCCATTGGATAGTTCATCTGCACCAATTCGATAATAATATGCTAAAATATTGAAATTTCACCCTATTACGAGTTTTATTAAAATTCTAGATTTGTAGATCTAAGCGTAAGGAGTGCATGCATGAAAATAAAATTATGTAGAAAATTAGAAAATGAAAAAATAAGACCACACACACACATAATACATAAAATGTGCTCTTTGGAAAACCCTTACGGGAGAAAACCCAATTGGAAAGGTGAGCCTACTTCGCTCACTTTCTGCAAATACAGAAAATATGGATGAAGGTACAAAGTAATTCACATGGCCCATGGGCTACTATAGTGCACAAATCCCCTCTCTTGTGTGCTCTGCCTCCTATCTCTTTGGTTATATTTTTCTCATATATGGAACAAAATTCTCTCGAGAGAATGGAATGCCTCTTCCTCTTAGTGGCCTAGTTGTAGCTTACAACACGATTACCTATTAGTGGATTGCTGACTACATAAACTCTTAACTAGAGTTACAATATAGACTCTTCTATAGTCTTTTACGTCATAATAAAGTGGCTAGCCCCTTTTCCATGAATAATTGAGGCATGTGAGATCCTCCCAAACTATAGGAATGAAAAAGGAAGGTCAACTTACGAGTGACATAACTTTTTCATATGGATTTCAAATTGAGCGTGCTTCTTGCGTCGTTGGAAAGATATTTCTATGTATAATAACATGAAATTATTTCATGCTAAATAAATAAGGTTTTACCCCCAAAAAACGTCATTTTAATCCCTCAAAATGTTCTTTATAAGGTTTTAATACTAATTTTGCCAATGAGTCCTTGCTTGGTTAAAGCAGTCTTGTATTTGAATCCTCCCTTTTTTTGACTCCAAATGCATCTAGATGGATGAAAAAAAAGTATAATAATCCAATATGGATCACTCATGAGATTCTTAATTTTAAATAGGCTTGTTGCAATATCACGAGATTTAATGTCATAGCTTTAAATAGGCTTTGTTCCAATACCACGAGACAATATCATGGTTTATCAATACTACATGCACAAAATTCCTTAGGTCATTTTATATGACATTTTCTCATATTATAGTTTTTTAATTAATCAATTTAATTAAAAAGGAAAAAAGGACAATAAATACTTTTGATTTGTGTATACTAATAAGAATATTCTAAAATAATTTGGTATAGATTAAGCCAAATACCATCCACCTAATAATTATTAATAACTAAATTAAAATTATAAGATTCAAATTTTGAAGTCTTTCTTCAAAATAAACACACCTACCAACGTAATTAATGGAAAGAGATGTAGTAAAAGCTATCTATCACCTAAAATGCTATCTTATCATGCAAAAAAATAGTTGGAATGTTATCTTCTCATGTAAGGTAGAAGAGGAAATTTTATTATGAAAAACTACAATGAAGGTTTGATCAGCCTCCCCTTATTGAACCATTGTTGGGAAACTTTTAGGACATGTCAAAATCTTGGATATGATGGTGAGAACCAATGCTTTTCTATTATTTGTAGGTGGAGTTTGGTGATGAAGAAATTAGAAATTGATCTTTTTCACAATATGTTGGGTAGTTCTTAGGTGTTTACTTAAGGTATGCTTCTTAGTGGTTTTGGTGACCATATTCTATGACATCATTAGGTGGAAGGCATTTTACTCTAGGCATTGGCAATTGTGTTATTGTTTGTAAGAATGCCCACAAGTCAAATGTAGTAATGACTTTTTGACTTAGCGATAGTTAGTATCAGCCATTAGTGGGGCGTTTACACTTCTAGATTTATCCTGATGGGCCAAAAATGTCCCATAGAGTTGAATCCGGTGGACACCCATACCCTTTGACCCTCATCCATGATGGGACACCGTCTCTTGGGGCTGAACCCAAGCTGAGGGGGAAGAACACATTGCTCCCAACAGAGTCAATCTGCTAGGATAGGACAAACTAGAATGTCTTTATGTATGAAGTTGTTTTCATTAGACATTTAACATAGATGGTCCAACAAAGTTCATGTTAGCATTATAATTTGAAATAACTATACCTAATCCTAGGATTTAAAGCTTGGTAGACGTTCATGTATAGAGAAGAGTTTGGGAACTTCAATTGACTTTGAGAATTTGTTTTGTTGGTTCTATACATGCTATTTCGTCTTTAATACTCTTCATTTAATCTTTGTAATTTCTCAATTTTTTTGTTGACTTCTCACCTCTCTCCTTAAATCTCTATGTACGTGATTATTTTTACTTTTGTTGTTATTTTGACCTAACATAATAGTGATTTCTATCGATCCTTATTTTCTGAAAACAAATGAAAATATTTTTGGGTCATTATATGTCCACTATCTTCGAAAACATAATTCCTTTGCTTCTTAAACTAATCATCCCCTCATCTACTTTTACACTAAATTTAAAACCCTTCTCTACTTCTTTCTAATTTTTCAAACCCTCGATTTGATAGATGACTTAAAAATTTATATATCCATATACATATATAAAAGAATTTTCAAATAAAAAAATTATAAACAAGGTGTTTTTGTTAATGATTCTGTTAGTTTGAGACTCAAGAAAAGTATCCCACTGTACCAACAACTACAATATTCAGATTTTAAGGTGAGACTTGAGAGATAAACATAAAGTCATCTATAATGGATCTTTGGATTCATTAGAAAGAAGTCCATATTTTTCTTTAATCACAACACACAGTCCTACATTGTACACGATTAAGTATAAAACACAAACATTGAAGTCTGAAATATTTCTTCATTGGGGAAAAATAATCCCTCTTTCTTTTGCCTCTCCAACTTTATTTTAAATTATTACTGTAATAATTATAAAAATAAATAACGTATTAAAAACCACCACCATAACAATAATAATAATAATAATACAAATAATAATAAAAAACACAAAATAATAATAATAATAATAAAAGATTTTAAATATTTAAAATAGATGTTAGTATATCTAATCAAATTATATAAACTATACACCTCTTTACGACCTAATCCATCTTAAACTGTTTAATAAAATTGATAGAAAAATATGACATCAAATGTTAGAAGAATTAGACACATGTCTCGTTGCTTTCCCAAACAAAGAAACGAGCAGACGTAAAATTCAAAATCCAACCCACAGCCGACAAAAGCGACAAAGCCGCAGGGTAACAAAGAAAGGTCTGGCGTAACGGAAGAGTAAGTTCAAGAGGATTTTTGCGCGATAACAGGGAAATGGTCTGCTGTTCAAATAGTCATTAGTCATGAAGCGTGCAAATAGTATACGTCGGAAAGTAGATTCTACGGGCAAGATGCAATGGTCCTTATTAGGCGGCAGAAAAAAAAGCTTGGCGCATGTGGAATAAGTGGCTTATCCATGTGCTTACATTCGGAGGAGTCTTTCGTTCGATGAATCGAGAGCCGATGTGACAGCTCCCGATCCGTCCCTCCGGCGACCTTTCAGTTCTCCGGCCCGATGGTGGGGCCCCCTCTGCAGCTTCTGAACGGCGAACGGCGAACGGTGAACAGCGCTGCCTCCACCACCGCTCCCCTGACGCCTCTCCTCCCCGCAACCGCCACCACCACGACTCCGGCCACCAACCTCATTCAATGCTCAAATATTTGAAACAAGAATTGGGCGGGAGAGATAGTTCATTTGAGGTTTTCTCGCCTTTGATTTCATTTCATTTCATAATTTTCGTTGCAGACGCCGTGTTGAGAGCAGTTTCCATACATCCAGCGGTGGCAGAGTATGGTTCTGTAAGCAACTGCGACTGCGTTGCTCCCTGGTCCTTATTTGTCTGGTAGCGTATAGTCCCCGACCGCGTCCGTCAATTGTTATTTTGATCTCTTTATGTAAGCATAACAACACAAAAGCTTCATGAATCTTGTGGTAACCATACTCTGTCACAGAAAACTTGGGTACATATATTTGTTTTTATCAGATTTTCCGCTCCCTTGCACTTAGTTCTATTGTTTAAAAAATGTTGATACTTCATGAATCCTACTGTTACGACATTGCAGACTTGTGAATCTTGTGGTAACCATACTCTGTCACAAAAAACTTGGGTGCATATTTGTTTTCATCAGATTTGCCGCCCCCCTCTGCACTTAGTTCTGTTGTTTAGAAAATGTTGATTTGCCGCCCCCCTCCCACATTATATATATATCAATGAAATCTTTTTAGATTATTAAATTAATTTTTATTATTACAAGAAAGGTATCGTTGTTGTTGAATGTTATAACAGAGAAAAGAACAACGTAACGTTTGCAATGAAGAAGAAGAGGAGGACGTATGCGGCTGGAGAAAAGGTTGGGTGTAAACAAAATCAGTTGCAGAAATCCCTTTTCATGCGTGGCAAAAGAAATTGCATGTATGCGGCAGATTTTTTAGAACAGGGGGACGTTGTTGCCAGGAAATATGTTTATACGCAAGTCTTATGAGTATCGGAACTGTTGCCTTAACTGAATAAAGAGTTCCTAGGAATATAATGGTAAAAATGTGTTTATAGGGTGTTTGTTGCAATGTGGATAGGATTTTATCATAAGTTGGAGTGTTATATTATTTTTTAAAATTTATATTATTATTTAATTTTATTTATTTATATATTAAATTGGTGTAATTGATAATTATTGAGAAGGAACTATATGTTCTTAACTAGTATTCTTAGGCAAAGCTTATTTTTTAGTCCATCGGCCCATTAATGCGCCGAAGTGAAATCTGCAAATCGGATTAAGCGGTGCATCATCCTACGGTGGCGATTTTATCCACCGGCGTGTCAGGACGATGAAAGTAGTAAGTTACCCTCTATATATATTTAATGAAATTAAATCGATATATTATTCTTATATTCTTATATTTAATGAAAGTAAGTCTAATTAAGTGAAAGATATATAGAAAAAACGAGTAATCATTTCTATGTAATTTGATAGTTTTTTATTAATATATATTTATTATATTAATTAATTAAGTTTATCTTAAATAATTAAGAAAGATGGTTATTATCCTCAGTTTCTATTTTAATTTCTATTAATATTTTTTTTATTAAAATTAATAATAATATTAATTTTCAATATATTGAAATCAATAAAACTATACATTTTATAATATTTTCTTATTAAAATAAAAATAAATCTTAATTTTTTAATTTAAAATTCCTCAATTCTAATTCCAATAAATTTTAATTTTCAAAATCATTACACTCAAAACCTGAACTTGAAAATGAGACTAAACTAAGAACTTTTGAACTTAAAAATGAGCCTAAACCAAGAACTTCGAGATATTAACCCTCCTTATGACCTAAAGGATGAGATACGGAACGAAATCACAACTTTGAGACATAACTGTTATGTTTATGCATCGAACCGTTTCTATATTTAGCTTGTACAAACACTGGATTCTATCATTGACGCTAAGGATATTTATACAATATTATTTATTATAGCAATTTGAAATTTTTTTGCTTTATAGATAAATTTAATAATCATGATGTGAATATGTTTACATAATAATTTTTTTTTTTTAAATAGTGAAAGTATTTTATTATTGGTATATTTTAAAAGAATTAATCACTAAGTATTGGTTTTAATCTATTTTAGAATAATAAAAATTAGAATTAATCTACATCTTTATTTTAAAAATTAAGAAATAATATAATGTATTATTTATAAATAGCTATTTATAATATATAGATTGTTTTGGATGCTCTTTGAAATATTAAATGATCTTTGAAATATTAAATGTTATAACTATATTAAGTAAATATAGAATGGTAAACATATTTAGTGACCATAAACATATATATTTAAAAATATAAAAAACTTAATCTTTAAAATTTTATTTATTATAGAGCTTATAAAATTATTGGTCATTTTTCATGTTAATTATAATATTAAATTTGTTAATTAATATAAGAAATAAATTGCAACTTTTTAACAAAGTAATGCATCAATTACCTAATTATATGATGTAATTTCTAAATTGACAACCAATCTCATGCGAGATAAATGTTAATAACATAAATTTCAAAAAATAAAGAAAATATATTTTAAATTTACACTTTGTTAAATTTAAAAATATTTCTTATGATCAACAAAAACCCAATGCATAATACTTAACCCAAAAACAAAAAATGAAAAAATAACTAAAACCATTATGTTTTACCTCTAATGCAACCCCACCATGATAATAGAAACTAAGAAATCACATATCTTCATTGATTGGTACTTTGAATGAAATATAATTGATAATGAAATTGATAAATACTACATAGTGTTGGATGAATATCCTTATAGAAATAAAAACATTACACTTTTTTGAATATTGTATGTAGAAATTTTATGTCAGTTAAGTATACGTGTGAGTTGTTTTTATATTTTAGAGTACATGTAATTTTCTTTTTATATTTTAGAGTTCTATGAAATTGATAAAGATTTTTTCCAAATAAATATATTGTCAAATATAACCAAAATCTATACATCATACACCTTCACCATAAAATCCCCACTACCTCTTCCTACATCCAGTCCATTAAATTATGCATAGTTACATTTGTGGAACATTGGCAAATTTTGTTAGTGCCATGTGGTCATTGGCACATCTAAATGGGATTCATCCAATGTGTTATTTACGATTAGGGGTTATCCAATGCTAATTATAGATATGAGTATTTTTTTTTTCATGTTATGGAAGAGTTACTAAAAGTTAGACAATAAAAGGAGTCCTCTAACATTATATAACCTAGGGCTATTGATAATTGTTTACTCCCACATTCATGCACATTTTGCAAGAAAATATATAACAAAAATTTCTCTAAATATATTTATTTTATATGTATGTCCATCAAATTTTCGTTTTATATGTTTACCAATTAACATAGTTTTTCTTTAAAAAAAAAAATATTTATTATATTTTAATTTTTTTATACAAATTTTTAATTAATGATATTCCTCCATAGCATATTGCTTACCTTCAATTCAGTTTGCCTTCCATAAATAGATTTAAATGAAGTGGTCAATGTTCCATATTCTTTTAATATTTCACTAAAACATGTAATGATATATATTCTTTAATTATTAAATAAATTATTATACTTTTATATAAGTGAACAAAAATATATTGTATTATTTTTTAAAATTTTCTCTTAGTGATTATATGTTATTATATAATTCAGTGTTCCACGGGGTTGCGACTCCCAGGGTCGGGTGCGCGCACCCCGTGCACCCCGCGCACCCGAGACGGGGAGTCTTATGGGGGTGCGTTTCCCCACGCACCTTTTTTGGGGAGTCTTGGGGAGTCTCCGGGGGGTGCGTTTCCCCAGTGTGGGAGTCGCGACTCCCCAAAAAGTGAGCTGCTGGGCGACTCCCCTAAAAAATGAGCTTCTGGGGGCTTCTTTTTGAGGGGAGTCGCGCACCCCCGGCTTTGCCTAATAACACCTTACATTAAAAAAAAAAAAAAAATTAATTATGTGTATTAAATAATAAAAAAAATAAAAAAACAATAAAAATATTTATTCAACGGTAAATAAATACCAAAAAAATTTTAATTATGTGTATTAATTTATTAAATAATAAAAAAAATAAAAAAAACAATAAAAATATTTATTCAACGATACCACGGATCGTTACATGGAATAAATTATAATACCTTCGAAGTTATTGTTAAAATAAATTATAATATGCCACGGGTTTAAAAAATTAAATATGCCATTGGTCGCATATATCATATATGATATTGTATTGACCGCAACTATAACATTTAAATTATATGCTAAATATATATCAATATGCGCCGAACCATAGCATTGAAACCATATGCTATATCTATATTAAATTTTAATTCAATGCACCATAATAATATATTGAACCATAATGCGATATTGTAATACGGTTTATTATTATTTTAAATAATAAAAAAAATAAAAAATAAATAAAATTAACACTAAACCTATCGACCCTAACCATAACTTCATTGAACATTCGAATTATGCACATTGCAAACAGATTGCTCCCACCGTGCCGCCACAGTGCCATTTCATTTTTACAGTGCCGACTGCACTCCTCCGCCGTGCCACAGTCGCCATTTCATTTTGATTTTTACAGTGCCGCCCGACTGCACTCCTCCGCCGTGCCGCCACAGTCGCCGCCACAGTCGGCCTCTCCACTGTTCCACCATTTGGCATTTGTTGCCCGCCCGGCAGCCCTAAACTCGGCCGCCTGGCCGCCCGCCCGCCCGCCTGGACTCTGGCCGGCCGCCAGCATAATAGCTATGTGGCAAATAATATGTTGGAATCCATCTCCGTGTGTAAGCTCATGAATAATGGAATAGCTTCTGTCAGGGCTATGATAACTGTTGTCAAGCAAAGGCCTGCATTATACCATTGATGGTAAAGGCCTGCATTATACCATGTGGCAAATGATATGTTGGATTCTGTCTCTCAGCAGCAAGATAACTTTGGAGATGCCTCTCATTTTAACAAATTCTCTGTTAGAATAAAACACTGCACCCATTGTAGACGCTGCATCAGTTTCCGTTTCAACTTTCAAGTCCAGCTCGGCCCTCTCTGCAGACTGCCACAAACATTTAAGTTTTTAACACAACCACAAATACAGTGCCGGCTACCGGTATGTGAATTTTTAACATTTAAAAATTTTTAATTAAAATTTTAAACAGAACGTATATATGTTTCATTTTTATGCGATTTTCACTTGTATTGCTTGACATTTTGATTTAAATTTAAAACAGAAGATGTATTCCATTAAAATTTAAATTTTTAAAATTTAATTTATTTAAAAAATCTTTCATGCAGGGTAGAAACTGAAAAACTAAAAAAATTTGCAAAATAAATTATAACACAGCAAGCAACCACTGTGTAATGAGTGATCAGGACAGCATGAGCAGCCACAGTGACACTGACAGTGATAATGAAGAAAGTCCATTGGCATCTACAATTAATGAAACCCATCACCATGGCAGTAGTCCAGCTACTCCTACTACTACTACACCCACAACCGCATCACCTGCAAGTGCAACCCCATCAAGGGCATTGGCAGAATATGCAAATGGAACATTTAATCCATTGAAACCTCTTTTGTTATATGCTAGCAAAATGACTGACTATTCAACCCAACCAAAACCAGGGAAACAAAGAGGTGGGACACGCCGTTGGAAATGCAATGTTTGTGGTCATTCTTGGGTTGGCAGTTATAGTCGGATCAAGATGCATCTTTTGGGTGTAGGTGGCAAAGGGGTTAACATATGCACAAAATTAACCATGTTGCAAAAATCAGAGCTCTTGAGGATGCAAATGGTAGCAGATGCAAAGGGCACGTTTGCAAGTAGAAAATTCATGGACGAAGCTCAACAAAATTTTGATGAAGCCACAAGCTCCAAAAGAAATAGGAAAAATATCAATATGCCTCCACCATCTCCTATTGGGACTAAGAGTTCCGTTCTTGTGCAGCGGGACCAACTCTTGCAGGGATGTATAGTAAGTTGAACCGTGATAATACAGATGATGCCATTGGCAAATTTCTTTTTGCCAATGGCATTCCTTTCCATGTTACTCGTTCTCCTTACTACAAGGCGATGGTCAAGGAAATTGCAGCAGCAGGACCCTCATATGTGCCCCCGGGTGAACATAAGTTGAGGACAGTGATATTAGAAAGGCAAGTGAGCAATATTAATGTCGAAAAGGAAAAACTGAAGCAGACATGGGTGAGGCAAGGTTGTTCTATTGTTATGGATGGGTGGACAGGCATTGCCAAACGCCCACTTATCAACATCATAGTTACTTGCCGAAATGGGCCTTTCTTTCTTAGAGCTATTGATTGTTGTGGAAAGCGCAAAGATGCAACGTTCCAATTTGAGCTTCTTCGTGGTACAGGTTGGCTCGACAAATGTGGTACAGGTTGGCTCGACAAATGTGGTACAGGTTGTGACAGATGCAGCAGCAGTGTGTAGATCAGCAGGATTAATGATTTAAAGTAAATACAAGCATATTTTCTGGACCCCTTGTTGTGTGCATGCGCTCAATAATGCATTGAAAGACATTGGCGAAATTGAGTGGGTATCTAACTTGGTGACAGCTGCAAGAAATGTGCAAATGTTTATTTGCAATCACCACACCTCTTTAGCCATGTACAGGTCTCATTCGAGGAAGGAATTACTCAAGCCTATTGATACCAGATATGCTAGTTATTTTCTTTTATTAGAGAGGATGTTGGAGGTGCAGTTAGCATTGCAGGCCATGGTTGTGACTTCAGATTGGAATAGATGGGCAGAATCCAAAACAGAGGAAGGGAAGAAAATCAGGATTCAGATATTGGATAATGATTGGTGGACAGATTGTGGTTATTTGGTGTCACTCTTACGTCCTGTAGTTGAGGTCATTCGCTACACTGACACAGATTCTCCTACTCTTGGAGAAATCTATGAGACTTTTGATAGTATGTTGGATCAAGTAAGGGTGGCCATTCATGAGAAAGACCCTTCCTTAGATTTTTATACGACCCAGATTCGACCCATTATTCAGCGTCGGTGGGATCGAATGAATACACCTTTGCACATGGCAGCATACGCTCTCAACCCAAAATGGTATGTGCCAAGGACTGGTAGAATTCTTCCCATTGAAGATCCTGAGGTCAAAAAGGGATTTCGAGCTGCCATTACAAAGATGTATAGTTCAGAAGAAGGGAAAACAATCAGGAGACAATGGATGCAATTTGCAAGTCTCAGTGGTCCCTTCAACAAGCATGATGCAAGGGAAGATCGCAATGATTTAGGCCAGCTTGACCCCATTGGTTGGTGGACCATGCATGGGGATGATACTCCAGATATCCAACAACTTGATATTCGCTTATTGTCTCAGATTGCTAGTTCCTCTGCAACAGAGAGGAATTGGTCCACATATAGCTTCATCCACTCTATCAAGAGGAATAGACTTTCCTCTAGGAGAGCAGAGAAGCTAGTTGCAGTGCACAGTTCTCTACGTCTTGCACATAGGAAGCACATAGGAAGACACCAGAGTATCAGAAGGGACTGGCAACACGATGGGACGTGGATCCAGAGGATACTGCACAGGTAGATGATGAGGATGGACCAGATGAGCTGCAACATGGTTTGGTTGGAGTTCCATTGGTTACTCAAGAGAGTGACTCTGACTCAGATACCGACATTCCCATTGATGGTCCCGATGACTTCATGCAGCAGATGGATGTCGAGGACCAATCATTGAGATTGAGTCCTTGATATTGATTTTATTTTTAGTGCTCATTATCCATTTATAGTATTTACTTTTCAGTTGATCACCTCAGACTGAAGACTCTTGACTCTTAACTATTTTTGAGTTTGAAACTTATCTATTATGAATCATGATATTATCTACTTCTAGACTTTTACTATTTAGACTTTAACATGTTCATTGTTTTCAATTTGCTTTCAATTTCGATTCTAGAATAGTAGAATGATGAATGATGAAATTAATTTTTAATTTTTAATTTTTTAAATCAATGTACATTGTAGATTGTAGAATGATGAATGATGAATGATATGGAATAATGGTTCAATGTATTTTACCATTTAGTATTTTGAGATTTCATTATTGAATTTATTTATTGAATGATCATTGATTAATAGATTATGGATGAATATTAGAATTTAGAAATTAGAACTAAGAATACTGAGTATGTCATATGAATGATGTACATTGTAATATGTATGTACTATGTATCAAAATGATTCAATGAATGTCAAATTGTCAATGATGAGGATGGATCAATGTATGTCATTATTCATTTCAATTATGAATTTATTTATTATTTAACAATGAATATGAACTTGAATTATTATATATATATATATATATATATATATATATATATATATATATATATATATATATATATATATATATATATATATAAAATTAAAAATTATATACTGACTCCAAAAGCCCCGAAATTTCGTTAAAATTTCGGTGCTCCTACAGTTGTCGTCTCCCAAGGTCTTGGTGGAACATTGTTATATATGAATGTTCTTAAATATTTTTATTCAATAAACTTGTAAATATTTATAATAATTATTTATTTTTGATTCATAAACCATCAATCCATCCACTTTCTCATTAGAAGGATTAAAATCATATGAAAGTTAATAAACTAATAATCATATGACAACGATTACATCCTATACCTCTCAGCATCCAAGACTGCCTTGGCTGGAATTTTGATCCAAGAAGGCCCAAATGGGAAGCAGCACATAATCTATTATGTCAGTAAAACCTTAGTGGGCCCAACATTAAGATATGAACCCGAAAAAAAATATTTCCCTAGCACTAATCCATGTAGTCCAAAGGCTTCACCATTACATCATCTTAAAGGCCACTACGGTCATTACAGATATTAATCCCATCAAATATCTACTTACATGCTGCCTAATGAACCACAAGTATGCCCACTAGATATTCATTCTCCAAGAATACGACTTACAATTTCTCTCCCCTAAAAGAAAAAAGGCACTTATCTTAGCAGAGTTCATTATGGACCTCCCAAGAGATACCAAGGGATCACTAGTAAACGATTTGCTACCAGATGAGCATCTCTTCTTCGTGGCAATCAATGACCCTTGGTACGGAGACATTCTCCTCTTCCTACGAACTCAAAAGTTTAGACCTCATATCACTCTAGATGACTGTTGGCGCATATGCCATCAGGCCCCTCGATACCTCCTCATGGGAGATGTTTTATACCGACGGGGCATCGACACCATTTTACGTCAATGCCTCACTCATGACCAAGCGGAACAAGCCCTTATTGAATGCCATGGAGGAGCTTGTGGCGACCACCTCTTCAGGATGGCCACCGCCCAAAAAACCCTATGGGCAGGATATTTTTAGCCCTCCCTATTTCACGATTGTATTACAGTAGTCAAGAGATGTGAGTGATGCTAGCACTTCGCTCATAAGGCAAGAGCCCCTCCCACTCCTCTGCACCCCGTCATCGTCACCGACCCCTTTTGTAAATGGGGAATCAACTTCATGACTTGCAACCCTATAATATCATCTAGAAATCATTAATACATCATAGTGGCTGTCAATTATTTCACCAAATGGGCAGAATCGATGCCCACATACGATAACACTGCAACCTTGCCGATTTCTGTTTAACCATGTGATTGTTGGTTACGCCGAATTCCCGAGCAAGTCTTGAGCGTAGAAAAAACTCAGAGAATGAGTTTTGAGATGTCTCTCGCCTCGGATTCACCAGGGGTCGCTTCACCTGCCCCAATCCAGACGGTGGGGTTGTAAAAAATTCTAAAAATGATATTTGTGAATGGTGAATAAGCGTAAAACCAACTGGCACCATATGCTCTTCTCCGCCCTGTGGGAATATCGCATGGTTGTCAAGACGTCTACTAGTTTCACTCCCTTCCGCCTAGTATACGGGGTCGAGGCCATGATTCCAGTAGAACCCAAGATCCCAAATTTACATGATGCCATCGAGCTCCTCGATGATACCCAACCTCTAGAACAACGTCTAGTCCAACTAGAGCTCATTGAAGAAATCCGACGACAGTCACTGCAGCACAACGAGGTCCACAAGAAAAGGGTAAAAGCATTGTTTGACAGCCACACCAACCCTCGCTCATTCACCGAGGGAGAGCTAGTCCTTCACTATGATGTCGCAAAAGAAGCCATAGGGCCAGGAAAGTTTGAAACCTTATGGAAAGGACCCTACATCATAAAACATTTCCTCCTCATGGGGGCATACATCTTGACTGAACTAGACGGGACGTGCCTCAACAACCCCACCAACAGTATTTACCTCAAGAAATTCTATCCATAAAGCCCAAGGAGGCCTTGCCCTAGATTCAACGTTCACAAACCCAACAAATTTAAATTTTTGACCAAAAGACTTAATTAAAAATGTGCTCAAATGTCATAATGGATTACTAACCCTGCCCTTACTTCAGATTTGCCGATGGAGCATCACGATGGTCTCAAAGTTTAGCAGCAGTCACCTGGGTTATCTATCACCCTGACCGGTCACCACTCTGTACCAATGGTATGTGCATTGGTTCAGCAACAAACAACTAGGTAGAATATGATGTCGTTATCGGACTTATGTACGACGCCCTCCACCAAGGCATACAACATATACATATCTACCACGATTCCTAGTTAGTAGTGTCACAGCTAAACCAAAAATTTGAGATACGAGATTCACATCTATTTAGAAAACATTTGTGTGAAAAAAGATTAAGCAGACAATTGGACTACATTACATTTACACATGTACCAAGGAGACAAAACCAAACAGCTGATACAAATATTTCATTAATACAAATATTTTCGTCTTCGTTAAAAAAAATAAAGATATAATTATTAGTTTATTAACTTTCATATGATTTTAATCCTTCTAATGAGAAAGTGGATGGATTGATGGTTTATGAATCAAAAATAAATAATTATTATAAATATTTACAAGTTTATTGAATAAAAATATTTAAGAACATTCATATATAATAACATATAATCACTAAGAGAAAATTTTAAAAAATAATACAATATATTTTTGTTCACTTATATAAAAGTATAATAATTTATTTAATAATTAAAGAATATATATCATTACATGTTTTAGTGAAATATTAAAAGAATATGGAACATTGACCACTTCATTTAAATCTATTTATGGAAGGCAAACTGAATTGAAGGTAAGCAATGTGCTATGGAGGAATATCATTAATTAAAAATTTGTATAAAAAAATTAAAATATAATAAATATTTTTTTTTAAAGCAAAACTATGTTAATTGGTAAACATATAAAACGAAAATTTGATGGACATACATATAAAATAAATATATTTAGAGAAATTTTTGTTATATATTTTCTTGCAAAATGTGCATGGATGTGGGAGTAAACAATTATCAATAGCCCTAGGTTATATAATGTTAGAGGACTCCTTTTATTGTCTAACTTTTAGTAACTCTTCCATAACATGAAAAAAAAATACTCATATCTATAATTAGCATTGGATAACCCCTAATCGTAAATAACACATTGGATGAATCCCATTTAGATGTGCCAATGACCACATGGCACTAACAAAATTTGCCAATGTTCCACAAATGTAACTATGCATAATTTAATGGACTGGATGTAGGAAGAGGTAGTGGGGATTTTATGGTGAAGGTGTATGATGTATAGATTTTGGTTATATTTGACAATATATTTATTTGGAAAAAATCTTTATCAATTTCATAGAACTCTAAAATATAAAAAGAAAATTACATGTACTCTAAAATATAAAAACAGCTCACAGGTATACTTAACTGACATAAAATTTCTACATACAATATTCAAAAAAGTGTAATGTTTTTATTTCTATAAGGATATTCATCCAACACTATGTAGTATTTATCAATTTCATTATCAATTATATTTCATTCAAAGTACCAATCAATGAAGATATGTGATTTCTTAGTTTCTATTATCATGGTGGGGTTGCATTAGAGGTAAAACATAATGGTTTTAGTTATTTTTTCATTTTTTGTTTTTGGGTTAAGTATTATGCATTGGGTTTTTGTTGATCATAAGAAATATTTTTAAATTTAACAAAGTGTAAATTTAAAATATATTTTCTTTATTTTTTGAAATTTATGTTATTAACATTTATCTCGCATGAGATTGGTTGTCAATTTAGAAATTACATCATATAATTAAGTAATTGATGCATTACTTTGTTAAAAAGTTGCAATTTATTTCTTATATTAATTAACAAATTTAATATTATAATTAACATGAAAAATGACCAATAATTTTATAAGCTCTATAATAAATAAAATTTTAAAGATTAAGTTTTTTATATTTTTAAATATATATGTTTATGGTCACTAAATATGTTTACCATTCTATATTTACTTAATATAGTTATAACATTTAATATTTCAAAGATCATTTAATATTTCAAAGAGAATCCAAAACAATCTATATATTATAAATAGCTATTTATAAATAATACATTATATTATTTCTTAATTTTTTAAAGAAAGATGTAGATTAATTATAATTTTTATTATTCTAAAATAGATTAAAACCAATACTTAGTGATTAATTCTTTTAAAATATACCAATAATAAAATACTTTCACTATTTAAAAAAAAAAATTATTATGTAAACATATTGACATCATGATTATTCAATTTATCTATAAAGCAAAAAAATTTCAAATTGCTATAATAAATAATATTGTATAAATATCCTTAGCGTCAATGATAGAATCCAGTGTTTGTACAAGCTAAATATAGAAACGGTTCGATGCATAAGCATAACAGTTATGTCTCAAAGTTGTGATTTCGTTCCGTATCTCATCCTTTAGGTCATAAGGAGGGTTAATATCTCGAAGTTCTTGGTTTAGGCTCATTTTTAAGTTCAAAAGTTCTTAGTTTAGTCTCATTTTCAATTTCAGGTTTTGAGTGTAATGATTTTGAAAATTAAAATTTATTGGAATTAGAATTGAGGAATTTTAAATTAAAAAATTAAGATTTATTTTTATTTTAATAAGAAAATATTATAAAATGTATAGTTTTATTGATTTCAATATATTGAAAATTAATATTATTATTAATTTTAATAAAAAAATATTAATAGAAATTAAAATAGAAACTGAGGATAATAACCATCTTTCTTAATTATTTAAGATAAACTTAATTAATTAATATAATAAATATATATTAATAAAAAAACTATCAAATTACATAGAAATGATTACTCGTTTTTTCTATATATCTTTCACTTAATTAGACTTATTTTCATTAAATATAAGAATATAAGAATAATATATCAGACTTAATTTCATTAAATATAAGAATACTAGTTAAGAACATATAGTTCCTTCTCAATAATTATCAATTACACCAATTTAATATATAAATAAATAAAATTAAATTAAATAATAATATAAATTTTAAAAAATAATATAACACTCCAACTTATGATAAAATCCTATCCACATTGCAACAAACACCCTATAAACACATTTTTACCATTATATCCCTAGGAACTCTTTATTCAGTTAAGGCAACAGTTCCGATACTCATAAGACTTGCGTATAAACATATTTCCTCGCAACAACGTCCCCATGTTCTAAAAAATCTGCCGCATACATGCAATTTCTTTTGCCACGCATGAAAAGGGATTTCTGCAACTGATTTTGTTTACACCCAACCTTTTCTCCAGCCGCATACGTCCTCCTCTTCTTCTTCATTGCAAACGTTACGTTGGTCTTTTCTCTGTTATAACATTCAACAACAACGATACCTTTCTTGTAATATTAAAAATTAATTTCATAATCTAAAAAGATTTCATTGATATATATATAATGTGGGAGGGGGGCGGCAAATCAACATTTTCTAAACAACAGAACTAAGTGCAGAGGGGGGCGGCAAATCTGATGAAAACAAATATGCACCCAAGTTTTCTGTGACAGAGTATGGTTACCACAAGATTCACAAGTCTGCAATGTCGTAACAGTAGGATTCATGAAGTATCAACATTTTTTAAACAATAGAACTAAGGGCAGAGGGGGCGGCAAATCTGATAAAAACAAATATATGTACCCAAGTTTTCTGTGACAGAGTATGGTTATCACAAGATTCATGAAGTTTTTGTGTTGTTATGCTTACATACCAGAGATCAAAATAACAATTGACGGACGCGGTCGGGGACTATACGCTACCAGACAAATAAGGACCGGGGAGCAACGCAGTCGCAGTTGCTTACAGAACCATACTCTGCCACCGCTGGATGTATGAAAACTGCTCTCAACACGGCGTCTGCAACGAAAATTCTGAAATGAAATGAAATCAAAGGCAAGAAAACCTCAAATGAACTATCTCTCCCGCCCAATTCTTGTTTCAAATATTTGAGCATTGAATGAGGTTGGTGGCCGGAGTCGTGGTGGTGGCGGTTGCGGGGAGGAGAGGCGTCAGGGGAGCGGTGGTGGAGGCAGCGCTGTTCACCGTTCGCCGTTCGCCGTTCGGAAGCTGCAGAGGGGGCCCCACCATCGGGCCGGAGAACTGAAAGGTCGCCGGAGGGACGGATCGGGAGCTGTCACATCAGCTCCCGATTCGTCGAACGAAAGACTCCTCCCTTAAATTCATCCTTTCCTCTGTATTTAGCATAAAAGAGTCACTGCGTATCTGACAAATGAGGGTTCATGCACCCACATATAATATTGTCGTCTGCTTTAAGCAACCAAAGCAATTATGGATTTGGATTGTGACAGAAACCAAGCATGGAATTTTTTTGGAGTTGTTTATTTATTCAACATTCTATTCTAATAATTTGGATGGCAATTTTTTTTTTGTTTGAATTTGATTAAAAAAAATAAAAAATAAAATAGTTGAAGTGTTTGAATTGCATTTTTGTAATGATAGAAATGAGTTCAGCATCATCAAGAACTTTAAAATATTCAAAATACTGAAATTCAACAACTATAATCTAAATTTTCAAAAATCTTTACCAAATTTTTTTATAATCTTACTAAATTTTCTAAATTATTCTATAAATTTTGTTAAACTATTTCGAATACCTCTAACCTAGAATCATGAATGAAATAAAATAATAAAATTTCGTAATGGATATTAATTACTAGTATTCTGCACGGTGATTATCATTCGCATTTACAGCGTCTGAGGGCATGAAGTTATTCTTTTGAAATACATAAAATTGCCGGGAATGATTAAAATTGAAATTTTTTAATATTTATTTAAAAAAAACACTTTTTTCTTAATATTTATTTAAAAACACTTTTTTTTTTAAATCTTGAAGAAAAATCATGTTTTCATTTGCCCATCAATCCCTAATTTTTAAATAGTTAATAAACATTGTGTTTTTAATATTAAATGAAATAGATGTGAATCATGAGAATAATTTAGGATTATATATTTATTAATTTCTCTTCACATGATACTCACTATTTTTTTATCTAAAAATTAAAAATTGTTTTTATTCTGGTTGGTTCTCATCTATTCCTTGATATATTTTATCTTTACACAACATAAATTTCATCACAAATTCATGACTAGAGAATTCTATAATTGTATTGACATATCTAACATTTTAAGTGTCACTTAATGTAAGCTTACAAGAGAAGCTTGTACACTTTATCTCTTGGAATCCTCAAATAAATTCATGTCTTAAGTGCATTTTTTATCCATATTGATATGATAATTGGCATGATATTCAATTACATAATTAATGTGTTCAATTCCTTCAGTCACCATAATGTCATTTCCTTTGTTATCTTTGTGTCCACTCTAGGATTTACAAAAAGCTAAAATAGTTAGTTATGGGTGTCAAGTGTAATGACATTACAAATTTATTAGCAAGATCCACTATAAATAAGTCCATTTCAATGATAATTTTAGGGAGAAAAAATGAACATCCACTTAATCTGATAATTTTAAAAAGAGAAAAATAGAAATCTATTTAACCCAAAGATAGAAGGTCAAATCTTTTTCTTCATATTCTTAGAGTATTCCTTTTCTCTAAAAGCATCTAGCATATTGACAAATCTAACATGGTTATTACAATGCTATCTAATATTTTCTTATTATTTGAGAACATTTGTTGGCCTATCCACCGATAAGTATGTACATCGTGACATTCACATTATGACAATAGATTCTTAAGTTAAAAAAAAACATAATTAGTATTTGAATGTAAATCTCTCAACAATCCCATAACTTAGTTTTGGTCAGGCTTCTAGCCTCTCAGCCACTAAGTTTGTAAATCAAATCCAAAGAATACTAGCTTTGGTCATGTTTCTCCCTTCTCAACCACTAAGTTTGTAAATCATGACATCCACATTATGGAAATAGATTCTTAAGTAAAAATTACATAATTAATATTTGTAAAGTAATTCTCTCAACAATACATAAATCTTTTATAGTTTTGATCAAACCTTTAGTAAATATAATGCATAGTTTTTCTTTGTTTCACACAAAACTATGTTAATGATTTTTTTTTGATTAAAAAGACTATTAAGATCAGTAATAACTTGTATATTCTTGATAAGCATGAACATGCAAAAAGAAGCCTGGCTTTTCAATTGATTGATGTAGTCTTTTGGTTTACGCGTCTTCATCTTTTTAATTGATTAAATATTTTTAGTTATCCATTTATTTAGGTATTAATTCGAATTGTTTCTTCCGTTAAGTGCAGAGCGTTGTTTTATTTTTCATTTTAATTATATATTTGAGAATTTTATTTTACAGAATTTATCCACGATCATGAAAGATTCATCGTAGGTCGCGTTACGTTTTGTGAATTAAATTTTACAGAATTTAACAGTGATCTTACAGGATTCATCGGCGGACACTTTACGTTTGCAAGAATTGTTGAATAATGACCTTAATTATAACTTCACCTAATAACTCTTTTTTTATAAATATTTTTTATTTCTTCTAACTAGAGATATATATTTATCTGTTGGTTTGGAAAAACTATACCAAAAACAAAAAATTTAATTGTTGTATTGATTCCAGAAGAAAGAGTCGTAGTCAGAATCATGAAACAAAAATACTGTAACTAACAATTTGATCTCTACAACTATTTTTGAGCAGAAAAAACTACACAACGTAAACATCCAAATAGTAAAAACATGATAACTACAAGACATTTAATTAGATATATTAGAGTCCATGGCTGCTGTAGTATGGGATTCTTGTTGGTGTATGGAGAGCAAGTGGAATGCCCATTTGCTTCTCAAGAGATAACATTCCACTTGCTTCTCTAGAAATATGAGTATTTGATCCATTGATATCACGAATATCATGTCTCTCTGCAACTAGGATGTCTTCCTTGGTTTCATTTTTATAAACTAAGACTCTTTCCTCATGAAATTTCAAGTGTCAATAAATATCAATAGTGTACATGTACCAGTTGTAGAGGCCTCTTGTATGTCATGCATTTCGAACCTACTCTTCCATCTTTGCCAAAACCCCTATATCAATAAGAGTGCATCTTTCATCAACTAGTTCACGCATTGTGTGGGAAACTTCCTCCTGAGCCGGTCGAGGAATGAGCTCCCCATATCTAGATGTTGAACCCTCAACCTACATTTTTGCCCTTGAACTCCCACGTTCATGGTAACATATCGCACCTCAATGTACACTTGCTCTACGTTGGGGCATGAAAAATTTCAACTGAAAAAGAAAGTCAACACTTCCAACAAGTTGCCACTTTAACCTATAATCAACTCATGGTCATTTCTCAAAGAGAATAATGAGACTACAGGGGGCTAGGTCTCTCGACATTGATGAGTCATTGAGGGCCCTGCTTAGTGCAACGATGCTAGCCAATCGAGAATCCTAAAGAACCCCGAGTAGAGTAGAGGACAGATTGGTTGAGTTGGTACCGAGAGGGCAACAAAGGAGACTAATTTTTCAATAGATGAACTATTCAAACTACAAGTTGATAAGAAAAATTGCATGTTGATGCCACCTCAGACTACTATTACTTGTAGTTGACTTGACAAGGAGGGAAGAAATAAACTTTAACTTGAGAACCCAGGGCTGGGATGGAAATTGCACCTCCAACACTACTCGTCTACCATGGAACCACCCACAAAACATGGATTTTGAATAATCCAGAAGGTGGGTGAGGGAAACAACTTGTATTTGTTGACTCTTTCTTTGTATCCTCGAGAAAGAGACCCAAATTTTAGCTAACTCTCACCCTAAATAATTGATGAGGAGAAAGAGAATGCCAACCTTCACATCATGGATGTTAGAGAAGAAGAAACCTCTGGCTCTAGGGTGTTGGATTGCCTCCATTCCTAAGAAGATATAGTAGAACCACACCTTGTACCTTGCCAAATAATGATTTCTCAATCACATGATTATGATTTGAAACCAAATTTCTTCCTTCTACTACCAATTGAAGGTTTCTGTGGTGTGAGAGCATAGATTGATAGGCTCCCCTTTCTACCTAGTACAAATTCCATTTACTCCATATATGCTCAAACTCCTTGTCGGCCCCATTAACATAAAATCCTTGTAGAAATTAACTTTTGATATCGTCGGAAAATGGAGCATTATGCCAAATGGTGTTTGTTGCATGACATATACTAAACACTTAAGGGAGTGTGTTGCTATATCCGTCTAGCAAGTGAGCTAGTAGGATGGTAGCAATATGTCTGCCTCATTCTTGATCTCCAAAAGCTTCTCAATTCGACTTTAGATGCAAAGCCTTATTGTACCTATATTTAAAAATGGGGACAAGAGTGTTCCATCTAACTACATGACCATTATGGTAAACCATACCCTGGCCAAGCTTTATGGGCTCATTTTGGAGAATAAGCTTAGCCTTTGGCTTGAAAGCCAGGGAAAAAGAGCTAAAGGACAAGCTGGTTTTAGGAGACATCACTCGACTATTGACCATCTAGTCATTCTTAGAATCATTGCAGAGGAATTTCACAATAGTAAAGGTGATATCTTTTGTTTCTTTGTGGACTTTAGGAAAGCTTTCGACACTGTTTCTCGAGATAAAAAATGGGAGAGACTTAAAGAGATCATGGTCCCTCCTGAGCCGAGTATTGTTGTGATCCGTCTCTATGAGACCGACACTGCCAAGCTTAAAACCAATGAGGGGTGGTCTAAAGACATTAAATGCAATATTGGAGTTAAGAAAGGGTGTCCCCTATCACCTACCCTTTTTGGCATATACATCGATAAGTTAGAAGAGTGTTTGGAAGGGTGCGATGACACCAAGCTTGTTGGTGTTCTCATTACTCTTCTCCTCTATGCCAATGATATCGTTCTTCTTGCAAAAAAGCCATGATGACCATGAAAAACAATTCCAAATTCTTCATGGCTGCTGCTCCAAGATGGGTATGACAGTTAATACCAACAAGACTAAAGTCATGATAGTTAAATCCAAAAAGATCACCCATGGTAGTTTCATGTGTAATAACTAGTGCTTAGAGTAGGTTTCTTCTTATAAGTATTTGGGCATTGACTTCCCTCATCATCTCAACTAGAATTATAGCATCGAGAAAAGGATTATTATGGGTTGGAAAACTTATTATGAGCTTGGAAACAATTGTAAGTTGGTAGATCTTTACATTTGGAGTAAAAAGAGGTTCCTCTTTGAAACCCTTGTTACCCCTGTTGTCTTATATGGATGTGAATTTTGGGGTTTCAGTATATCCATAGAGTCATGGTGGAAGATCGAGATAATTCAAAAGAAATTCATAACCTACAACCTTAAGATCAATGGAAAAACTCCCTATCATATCCACTTCATTGAATCTGGTTTGTCCCCCATTGAAATTATGGCTATGTTTAGATATTTGATGTATAAGAAGAAGCTTGAGAACATGGAATAAAAAAGGCTCCATAAAATTTCTTCTAATTGTAGTCAAAAGCCTCACATTCTCCTCAAGTGCGGGTAGCATAGGGATGCCTAGTCCTGGCTCAACCATTGGGGAATTAAGGAGGAGCTCAGTATGAGAAGCAAAGATAACATCAAATATACTATTACCTCCAAGTTTAAGGACAAGTTGTGGGTGGATCAGGAGAGGGAGGGTAAAAGGAAGCTAAGATACTATAAGGAAGTGATCAACCCCACCCTTGATAATCATAATTATCTGTGTTTTCCAACAATAAGAAAAAAATGAACATTGCTAAGATAAGAACTAATTCCCATGAGCTTCAGAGAGATACCAGGTGGTGGTTCGTTCCCAAGACCCCTTGGAACGATAGAATCTGTGAGATTTGTGACTATAAGTAAGTTGAAGATGAAAAATTCCTTTTAGACTGCCCGATTCTTTCTCACATTCGCTCTCAATTCCCTACCATTTGCCACGCAACCAATCTTCTTGACCCATTAAGCCAACCCACCTATTGCAATCTTGGAGCACTTATTTCCCTTCTGTTCGACGAGAGAAACAAGATTTTGAAGAATCAAGCTTAGATTCTTTCTCCTCTCTTAAGGTCCGATAGATTGCATTGGTCTTAGGACGATAACCATCATCATCATCATCATCATCATCATCATCATCATCATCATTATTATTAATCAATTTTTATTAAAATTAATTTTAATTTAATTAATAAATATATTTTTCAGATGTAATAATAAATATTTAACTTGGTTCATAAAAAATATGATTTTTTTTTCCTCTTTTTAAAACAATATTTTTATTCAATTGTATTTTTAAAATCTCATAATTATTTCTAAAAAATTATATATAAAAAAAAAATTAAAATATACAACACAATCTAAAACTATTAAATTTAAGAAAAAAATTTGTGAATGATATGTTTATTTTGGAATAGGGTTTCTCCACAAATTTTTTTAAATAGTAGTAACTGATAGATGGCTAAAGTTTAATTCAAAGGTAGTTAATTTTTTTTTTCAATTTAATTAAAAAATGTTGTAAAATGACATTAAAATAAATTATATATAAATTATTTCGATTGTAAAATGATTTATGGTTTTCTCGACAATGTTGTATTGATAAATCAAGGTCACAAACCTCCATGATAAAATGGTGATGAATCTCCATGATTAAAAAACTTGTTAGATGGTTTTTAAATGATTATGTTTTTAACTCATGTATTAATTCTTTTAATAATATTTTCTAGGTACATCGACGAAAAAATCTAGGTAGATCAACCTGAAGGGATCTAGTCGTCGACTAAACTAGCAAGGCCTAACCCCAAGGGCATTGAGGATATTTGACCCCGTGACCTTTCGATAGGCGAGGTATTTACCAAGAAGAACTCGACCAACTAAGCTATCCCTTGGGGTATCTAATTCTTTTAATAATAATAATAAAGCCATAATTTAATTAATATTTTTTATTTAAATGGGGTGAAAAATGTGGCAGTGGGAGTGTGCACTGGATGATGCCACTTCACTTGGAAAATGAGTCAAGGAATGTGGTGCCCACCCCCAATGAAGTTAAATGCGCATTACACATGAGAATAATGTACATTGATCAAGAGTTATCATCCTCGATGGGAAGATGAATATGATAGGCTGATTCTGGTGAGGAAACACGTTGTATTCATGTGATGCCAATAGATGCAACAATTTCACCTATTTTGTTAAATTCGCAACAATGAAAATTTGGAGGCATGGATACATACAGAGGGAAGTATGCTATGGAGGTTTCATCCACCTCACTAGTGATTAGGGAATTTAAATAGAGAGAAAATTAGGAAGGAACCTAAAAGGTAGTGTTGTCAACCCCTTAGATGTCTACTTCCTACAAGCAACTGATGTCCTCCTCCAATCAACATGGCATCATCGACTAGTTGATATCATTATGTTTATACCTCTCATTCCTTCATTTTAATTAAGATGGAATTACTACAAGAGGCTTTTGGTAGAATGAGAGTGTTGGTTTGTGCTTTTTCTATCCTCACTCTCTCGTGCTGATTTATCCAAGCGGAGGTTTCCTCTTTTCTTTTTCTTTTTTGACAATCTTAGAGTGAGTTGCTAAGCCCATTCCCCTAGTTCTATTATAATCTTTCCATTATTGTCTTCCACCCTATCAGGCAAGTGTTGGTTCTCTTATCTCATGGAGGTTATCTCTTGTTGAGTGAAGTGCCATCCTTTTGGTTTTTCGATACCAGTGTTGAGATGTTTTGGGTAGGGAACTTATAGTTGGCATACCGATATGTGGTTGCCAATTTTTAGTTCCTTTTGCTTCTTTCCTCAGGAAATTATTGTTGAATATCCTCAACTTACTATCAATTTTTGTGTCTTCTTTCGTTTCTATTAAGTCACCCTCTATATGAATAGAGTCAAAGTCTTGTTGGCATGCAAGCTTTAGCTCTACTAAAGGGTGGCTTTTTAATTGGTTTATTTTCTCTATTGGTGGAGTAAGTTGGGTCAGAATTCTGTGGGCGGTGGAATTTTATTTTATCTTTCTCACTACAGGGAAACTTAGGTTTTCTTCAAGATGTAAACTTTTTGGGCTTGCACCTTTGTAACTCTCACACATGGCATTGAGACTATTCATTGTCTAGATTCCATTCTCAAATAGGACCAACATGTCACACCAATAGGATTAGGTTCAAAGATGGGTTTATTATTTTCAAGAGTGGGACCACTGAGGCCACACTTGTATGCATCATAGGTTAGAAGGATTCACATCTTGGTATCAGGAGCTTACACTAGCCAACATTTAGGAAGAACACTCTCGATCTAAGGGAGAAGCATCCTCTCATAGGACGGATCTCTTAAACACAAAGGTGTACACAGAATGGGATGTTTGGATCCTAGATACGAGACACACAAGGGGTAGGTTCAATAATTACATGCAAATTCTAGACTTGTATTGGTAGGTGAAACTTTTACAAGGTTGGATGATCTTGGAATGACATGAAAATCGTATGGTTATCCAACACTATCTTAAACAATTGCAGAAATATATGATGGATATGTACCAAATAATGAAGAGGATTGAGTGAAACAATGGTATTACTTTAGTAGTGGGTGACACCTTGGTATTCCTCTAGTAGTTGGTGGCACCTAAGTGTCAAGAGGGATCAAATATCTTGAGATGCAAATATTTTCGGATACAAATCTCTTGAGATGAAAACATATAATGACCCAAAAATATTTCATTTCTTTGATTATAGAAATTAATGCGTTGGCAATAAAATCAGTAATATGATAGGTTAAAATAACAATAAAAATAAAAATTTAATCAATGATACATAAAGCTCTAAAGAAAGAAGTGAGAAGTCACAAAAAAACAAAGAAATTGCAATGTCAAAAAAAAAGTATTAAAGATGAAATAATATGTATAGAACAAGAAATTTTTTTTCTAAAAGTCAATTTAAGATCCCAAACTCTCCTGATACATCAATGTTTTCTCCACCTTTAAATCCTAGGCATAGAGGTAGATATTTCAAATTATAATGTTGGGATGAAATTTGTTGGCCCATCTATGTTAAGTCTCTAAAGGAAAGAAGTCAATACATAACAAAATTTTAATTTGTTTTGTCTTAGCAACTAGAGTTGCTGGGAGAAATGTTTGTTCTTTCATCTACTTGGGTTCATTTCCAAGAGATATGTTTGATCCAATGTGATGAGGCTATAAGGATAGACGCGCCCACTAGGTTCAACTCCAAGGGACATGATTGAACCATTGTGATAAGGCTAGAAGGGTAAACGCCCCCACTATGAAATATGTTTCTCGATGATTTCTAGGTCACAAGTCATTGCTACGTTTGGACCATGGACATTATTATAAAAAATAATACATGAATACACAACTAGAGTAAATTCCTTCCACATAATGAAACCATAAAATATCCTCACCAAAACCACTAAGAACCATACCTTAAATAAACCCCTAGTAACTAACTAAAATATTAGAAGAAGATCAATTTCTTATTTCTTTATCACCAAAACTCTACTTACAAATAACAAAAAATCACTAATCTCACCACCATATCCAAGATTCTGACATGCCAAAAAAGTTTCTCAAAAGTGCTTGAATAAGGTCATGGTTGATTAAATCTTCATTATAGCTTTTCATAATAAAATGTGCCCTTAATTACTTGTTTGCATGATAGGAGAGGATTTTAGATGATGACTATGAGATATATCTTTCCATTTATTATGTGGATATGTATGTTTATTTTGGAACAGGGCTTCCAAAATTTTAATTCAATTATCAATGATATTTATGGTTGGTATCGGTTTAATATCTATATAATATTTCGGTAATATTTTTATTTGTATGCACATATCAAAGGTTGAGAGTTATCTCCAAAATAGTTATTTCTCTGTTTAATTAAATTTATTAATTAAAAAAACAACATATGAGCAAGTGTCATATAAAATGATTTAAGGTTTTTTTGGGTATGTGCTATTTATAAGTCATGGTATTGGCCCATGTTATTGCGAGAAAGTCTATTTAAAATTAAGAATCTCATGAGTGAGGACGAATCTCCATGGTTGAGAATTTTGTTATATGATTATTATCTTTTATTTATAAATGTTTTATTTGTATATTAATTCGTTTTATAATTAATTAAATAATAATTTAAATAAATTTATAATTTATTTTTATTTTTTAAATTTTGGCAACTTGAAATGTATCACAAGTGTTTGAATGCTTATCATGGATTGATGCCTATGGACGTTTATCAACATTTAGGTATGCCAATAGACATGCCCATTTCAAAATGGACCTTCCAAATTTTTAATTCATTTATCAGTAATTATTAGGTGGATGGTAGAGATTTAATCTCTGGGGAATATGCTAGAACATTGATATTTGCATTCATAGATTGAGGCTTAATATTTTTTTCTAAGTTACTTATGTTTTTCTAATGAACTTATCTCAAATTAATTAATCAAAGAAAATGTCATATGAATGTATCATATTTGGCATGTGGTATTGATAAGCCATGGTATTGATTGTTTTTATAATTAATAGTTACAATAATTTTATTGAGATAGTTTTAATGTTTTTTTTTTTTTTAAATTTTTAAATTAGGGAAATATGAGATGTATCATGAAGTGAAGTAAGTGTTTTGACGTTTACCTAGATTGAATCCTATTAACATTTAATATCCATTTAATTTATATGATTGTATTATTTTATATGAACATATCATAAATAAGTGTTTGGATGCTTATCATGGATTGATGCCTATCCACATTTCCCAACTATTTTCTTTATAGCTACACTAGTATATTAATTTTTATAATACATACACACACACACACACACACACACACACACACACACACACACACACACACACGGATATTTATAATACATACATATATATATATATATATATATATATATATATATATGGTTTTTTTTACATTTTATTTTCTTTGTCATATCCACCGTGTATCATGTCGTTTTAGGTAGTTTCCTTGTGTTATTACCCTCTACCTAGGCAGGACTCTAGCAATTGATTTGCATGTTGACCACTATTGGTTGTGCATTGAACATGACAAGTTATAATATTTAACTTTATAAATAATTAAAGTATTTTTTATTTTAATTTAAAAAAATAATTTGTTATCATTTAATTAATTTAAAAATTTGTATGTCTTATTTTAGTGTTTATGACATATGTCAGATGCGTTTCCCATGAAATTTGCTCACCCTGAGAATTGGTTAGTTTTCACGGGGATCACCAATTTTCATGGAATCTTGTAATGTATTTAAATAATATATACATATATGAGTGTATGTTATTAATGTGATAGTTACAATCCTCCCGCGTTTTGAACCAAATTGTACTAGAGGTTGTTATTTCGTTAATGTAATTGAAAGCCTATTTCTTTCATGTCAATCACAACGCAATGGGATTTAATCGAATCATGTGGAAATGATGGAATTATTTCCATTAAGCACTGGTTTAGATTGAAATACAAACATGATAGAAAATAATATTATTGTGCAATTTGAAATCGACCAAACTAATCTGGTTTCCAGGTATTTTTATGTCCAAACCTATATATTTACAACACATATGTTGATAAAGGTATTTCTACTTTACTACTAGCCAATTTATGTGTTCCTTAGAGGCTTGTATAATCAAGTTTTCACAGATGTTTCCTTGAATTTCACTATTGTCTTACTATCTCCTACATGAATGGTCATGATCTACAATGGATTTGTATTGGTACAGAAATGGCCACAACAATGTTGATCACATGTCTAACTCGCTAACTTTGGTTTCCTAGTCATATACTATTTGTAGAAGAATTTTTTGTCTACCATTCATGCTTCGCTAAAGGAAAAAGTTAAAACCCACAAAAACTCTCCAAGCTTCTTGACACCTCTCGAAAAATGCATGACGATTTCTTTGATGGATGCTACTCCTAGGGTTTTTCTATGTGCATCTTCTTTAGGTCATCCACCTTTGCATGACTTCGTGATTTTTTTTAAAAATTTCTTGGGTTGCATGGGAACTCATCTCCCAAAAACAAATATTCATCTTTAGGAAAATTTTCTAAATTATCGAATTTAATTGCAAAGAGTTAGTGAAAAATAAAATTCTATTTTCATTCTTAGTTGCCCCTATTTTACTATCGTGATGTACATGTTGAATTCAGAAGCTTTTTACAAAAACTAAGGCAAGTGTCTCCTCTCGAGATGAAAATATTCAACGCCAATATGGTAGAATCTGAGCATTAATTATTCAAGATTTATCTTGGTGAGGATATATATAATTTTCGAAGTTTCAATAACTTTCTTATGATTCCACTACATTTCATGAGATTCCATGACAAATAAATATTTATATATATGGAGAAGATTACCTAGGGAAAGAAGATAGAGAGCCACACTTTGTATTGCTAGACATGAAGATAAAAAGTTGAAATTCTACCATCCATGCTATCAAAACATTAGTTCTTACTTCAATAAAGTGGTTTGAATATTAAGAAACACTCGAATGTTTTTTATTCTCATTTTTCTTTAGAAAAAATTATTTGCATTGTTTATGGGGAACCATGCAAAACTCAATTCATTAGGTTTATATTTAAAATTTACTGTATCTTTAATATTTTATATGATTGTTTTCATTGATGTGAATTCTAATATAATATTTTAATTATAATGTATATTTTAACTATGCTGATTTCCTCCAGGAAAGTTCATGAAACTCTACCACCTGCAGTTTCCATTCACTTTGGATCAACATTGCAGCTCTTCTAGCCATCGGCAGATCAGAAGGTGGTGATTTGTCTTCCAATAGTTAGGGTAACTACCCCTACCCCAAACGTCTCGCCCATATACCATTTGCGCTGATCTCTTAAGAAGTGTCACTCTGGAACTCCATTTGGTTTCAACTCTACTATCCAGGTTCCAGAATCTCATTCCTCTAAGAGGTGTTCCATTATTAATGAACCCTTGTATTAATCTTGCTTTTTAGCCTATTACCCCCTCTTCCACTCTATTCTTAAACCCTTCACTTCACAGGCTACCCACTTGGCTTAATTTAAGCATTTTGGTCTTCATATCTAGGAGGTTCAACCGACGTTACAATGGTTACTCATCCCGACACTAGCTACAAGTAAATTTTTATGTTTATGTTTTCTTTTTGTATACAATTTTTCTTTCTTCAGGAAAAACAAGCTATTCTTTTGTTTTCTTACTTGTTTTTCATTTCTAACTGATGCTCAAGCTACCATATGTTTCAAGGAATATCTGCTAGACATATTGGCAAGTGCCATGCCCCAAAGGGGGGTTTTTCCAAGTACATACCTCTCGACGTTCATTTACACCAGTTACCATTTCTAGTTTATAAACACTGGCCGACTTCCATTGGCTCTCTTGCAGGACATATTTCACTATTTAAACCGAGCTTGACTGTCAAGTTTACAACTTCCATATCCTATAACTAGCCATATAGGGTTTTTAATGCTCCGGTCAATTGATAGGTATTGAGTATACTCTGATTCTAAACCTCCATAAAATACAAGTTCAATGCTATATGGTTTAAGTTTCATTTTACTATTGTGTTAATGTTGTAGACCGGCTAGGCCATGCACGCTACATAATGTATTTTATATTGTAATATTTTACTATTGCGTGCAGTTTTCTTTTGTTGCCTGGGAGGGTTTCGGCTCAATATTGTGACTGCTCTCTTCATACAGTTTTAGTTAATGATTTATACAAAGGGTTTGCTTATATCTCTATTCAGAACCTGATGTCAATGTTTTTGTAAAGAGGGTTGCTTAAATTTTTGTTTGGAATCTGGGATTGTCGTATCGAATGTTATTAGTTTAAAACTTACTCTTGTTACTGGTTTCTACTACAGTCACAAAAAAAAAATTATGTTATGGTTAAAGTTGTGTACATGATTTTTATTACTGTTTAAGAAGAATTTATTTATGTTGAGATTCAACAAGATGATGATCCTAGTGAAAATTAAGCACCCACACTAGGTGGAGCCCGCAGGCTATTTTTAGGTGATATGTCTATTTTTAGCACTAATATATTTATAGATGGTTGAAAAAATTATATGGATGGATGGGTGTCTATTTTTGGAATGCATGTGCAAAGTTGTTTCGTGGAATGCATGTCTAAAAATAGAATGCATGTCGATTATTGTTATCTCTTAACAATAATTAGACAATAAAAAATATTCTATTCTCTTGAAGCACTTGATTTCAGTTAACTGATGTGGCAAACCAGTTAACTGAAGGAATTTCAAATTCAAAGGTTGGTTGGTGGGACATGCTAGTGGAATTTGTTGTAACTAACTAATACAAAGTTGTAACAGAGGTGGATGTGTATTTATGTGAGTTGTAAAGTAGTTTAACTCAGTTAAGTGAGTTAAACTTAGTTGTGCGAGTTGTAACTAAAGATACACTAGTGAGAGATCAGTGAATTAAATATTAAATTAATTCACATGGAGTGATCTCACATGCAACTGAAGATTTACTATTGTTAACTACATGCATGTCAGATCTAGTGGATACCTAGTTGAGAGATAGGTGAAATGGACAGTTCGACTATTAGTTTTCACTATAGTGGGTGCACACTTGCAACCAAACACACATTGGAAATGCCAATGAAGATTTCATAGTCAAGGAAAGGCAAGATTGAATTCATTTAGGGATTGTGATCAGCAGGGATTGCGGAGTGGAGGCAGGCTGTCATGAGGCAGTAAATTGGTGCATGTTTATGCCAATTTTTGTATGACAGTGTGACATGATTGTATGTTGTATTGAGTGCTCTTGGAGTAGAGTTTTGTATGATATTGTTTCATGATCCATGATATATACATAATATATGATAGTGTGGTTTTTAGCTTTATGCTTTCCTGGTAAAAACATATGTGTTATGTGTGATTGATTTTTCTTCATGTGTTTGCAATTGGTTATTAAATTTCCACAAAGATTTAAGTAGAACGATTATGTATTAATAGTGGCATATAATTGTTAGATCAGGAGAATCTGACAATACATAATTGTATTAAAATTTCTACACTTTATGGTTAAGGTTTTGCACATGATTTTCATTACTATTTAACTAAGTATATGTGTATTAGGGACCTTCCATGTCACTTGAGGTTAATTCCAGGTGCAGAGGGAGACTGGACTGGGCTACAGGTTTCCTCCTATGGCCATGTCTCAACCCCCTCTTCCATTCCCAACCTATCTTTAATAGACCCTAGCGTTTCCACACTATTCTGACACACTCCTCACACTATATATATACAAATCATATATTTTCCTGCATTATAACACCAACCATATTGCATTGTACAATAAATTAATGAGAACCCAATTTTTACTATTCACGATGAAATAAATTGATTAGAACCCATATTTTACAGTGCACAGTACTATAAGTTAAGAAAATGTAAGTGAAAGACTTCAGTTGCTACCACTCACTAAAATCTAAGACATTCAATATTTAATATTACTATAGGGAAAATAAATTGAGTACAACATACTCATAGAAATTTATTAACAAAGAACAACTTAGGCAACAATTAATTTTAGTAAGGATGTTAGTGGGTAGGAAATTTTCCATTCTTCTATAAGGATGTTAGTGGGTAGGAAATTTTTGAAAATCCTTCAATAAACCAATGATAATAGCGAGCTAATCCCATAAAAGACAGAATATCAACATCAATTTTGGGGACCGACCATTCCATAATGGTTTTTATCTTCTCAGAATCAACTGCTATTCTATCCGAAGATATCACATGTCCCAAGTATTGTATCTAGTCTTTGAAGAAGTCACACTTACTAAATTTAGCATAAAGTTGGTTTTCTTGCATATTTGTAAAAATATCTACAAATGGTCTTTATGGTCCTCAATATTATGTGAATAGATTAGTATATTGTCAATGAAAATCAAGAAAAAATTGTCTAAATACGGATGAAATATCTCATTCATTACACTCATAAAAGTTGCAAGATCGTTTGTGAGACTGAACAGTAACAAAATAAATTCATAATAGCCTTAGTGAGTTCTAAATGTTGTCTAGCATACATCCTTTCCCTTGATTCTTATATGGTGATAACCAGATCTCAACTCGATCTAGGAGAATACCGATGCACCCATAACATGATTGAATAGTTCGTCAATTCTTGGTAAATGATACTTATTTTTGACACTCAACCTCTTCAACTGTCTATAGTCAATACATAGCCTTAGGGTGTCGTCCTTTTTCTTGATGAACAACACCGGTGCACCCCAAGGTGACACACTTGGACAAATATATCCTTTGTACAATAGCTCCTATAATTCCATCTTAAGTTCAGTTAATTCAGGGATGCTCATACGATATGGGGCCTTTGAAACTGGGGTTGCTCCTAGAACAAGTTCTATTGTAAAACCAACACTCCTCTTCGGTGGTAGCCCCAAAATTTCTTCTGGGAATACATCCACAAATTCTTGAACCACGGGTATATTTTCAATTGTGGCCACTTATATTTTATGTTGATATAACCCATATAAAATTCAGATATCTGACAACCTTTTCTTATGAATTTCTTAAGTTGATTAGCAATAATAGCTCACAAATTAACATCTCTTTAAACTCCCTGAATTTCCTAATTGTTCCCTCCTTCCATGAGGAAACTAAATTTTAATCCTTATAGTTTACTAGGGTCTGATGAATCTCCAACAAATTCATTCCAATCAACACATAATAAGACCCTAGAGGCAAAAAATTTAGGACCACCTAAACTTTATGTATGCCCATTCCATTAGACGATTTTCTACTTTGGTAGTTACCTTCTATTTAGCCCTAGTGGCTAATTGCAACAAACACAAATTATTAAACTTGACACTTGAAAATTGACACAATTCAACTATTTTCGGATTGACATATCTAATACTAGCCTCAGGATCAATTAAAATTTTGATAGGATGGTTAACAATCTTACCTTCAAATTCCACCATCGTGGGTTGATATTTTGCTTAATGATATTCCAAGGCAACATTAATTCTTGGTATACTTCTAGCCACATCCCCTATTGAATAGGCCTCCTGAACAATTGCAACCAGTTGTGTTCTACCATGGTGGCGATAGTTCTTGTAGTATTGGGGTTCCTTACAACCCAAACACTGTAGGGGAGGCTTTTGTGGTTGGCCCGATTCTACGTTATTTAATGCTTCAACTTGTTAGAATTCACGAGGCATTATGATATTTTGTTGATTTTTTCTCGAGGCTCATCCCACTGCTTTTATAGGTATGTATTTCACATTTGAGTCCCTGTTACCTTTATTATTATTCAAGAAACTCCTATGTCTCTTTTTACCCAACACACATTTATTATCTCCTTTTTGTTGTATATGCTATTAGAAAATATGAGCCTTTCTTATTTCCTCATCGATCATATTAGGATTATCAAACTCTAACCTCTCCTTCATGTAACCTAGCAAGCTACTTACAAAACACCGCACCTTTGCTTTTTCTTCTCGTGTGAGGGACATATCGTGATAGAGAGGTGAACTTGGTGACAAATTCATCCAAAAACTATTGTCCCAGTCTCAAATAATTAAATTCTTTCGCCTTCTCATCATAAAACCTCTCAGTTAGATATTTATCCTTGAAGTGTTTCTGAAAGGTATCCCTAGTTACTTCTTTTTCATCAATGTTCTGATTTGTTTTAATTTCTTCTCACCACAATGTGAATTTACCTTGAAATTGATAAATTTCTAGTATCAATTTTAGACTATCATCGTACTCATAGATCTAGAAGTATTTATTCATATTGATTAAGCATGCTTCAATAGCCTCATATGCTTCTTTGTTAAACAATGAGGCATTTATTTTCTTGAACTCTCCTTGTAGTTCAATTTTTGGCCTCTTTCCCCCTGACACCAAAAGTGTTACCAGACTCTTCCTCATTATCCATCCCATCTCCTTCACTTTTTGGGTGATCACCCTACGATCTTCTTGTTTCTTTCCTGTTTCCATTATCCGTGCTAGGATCCAGGTTTCTATGATTTTTACTATCAAGACTTTTCATAATCCTTCCTTGCTCTAGTTTGAGTCTCTCAATGTCGATTCTTAGGTTGGTCATCTCGGCCCACAACTGTTGGATAGTCTCCAAGAGCATGGCATTCACATTTGTAGTGCCTTATCCTAGTTGGCCCCACATCTTTAGGTTGGAACCAGTACCTATAGAGTTTCCCCTGGGTGGGGTAGCTACAAATACCCTTCTCATACTGTTTCTTTCTTCTTTCTCACTCTTTGTGCAATTATGAACACTTTGTTATTTCCAAGCTTCCCACAAGTTGATATTGTTGCAACGTGTGGCTTTGATATCACATGTCACATGTATCGACCACTAACACATATAATAATAATAAAAAATTCAAAACAAGATCTACATAACACATTTAAAAATCTCTAAGCGATCTACTTTACTTTAAATTTTACCACGAGACTTTTATATGATCGTCAGAGGTCATAGGTTGAGATTTGTATAAACTAAAGTTTATTGTCTAAATTTCACTGTTATAAATCTATTATATACGGTTTTCATGGTAGTTTCCTATGGTTATTAATTGAATGGAACCATGTCCAATGCAGTGGTCACCTGGTTCTCTGGTTCCAGCGCTTAATCTAGGAAAGATCTGACGGCTTGGATTGTTGCTAGGAAATTTCTCAAAACTCTGCCACCTGCAACTGCCATTCACTTTAGATCAGTGTTGGAGCTCTTCTAGCTATCGATTAGATCAAACTGTGGTGATTTGTCTCCCAGTAGTTGGGGTAACTACCCCTACCCCAAACGTCACACCTACAGACCATTTGCCCCGAGTTCTCAAGAAGTGTCGCTCTACAACTCCATCTGGTTTCAACTATGCTGTTTGAGTTTCGACACCTTGTTCCTCTAATTGACGTGCCATTATTAACGAACCCTTGGATTAGTCTTGGTTTGTACCTCATTTCCCCCTCTTCCACTCAATTTTTAAACCCTTCATTGCACAGGTCACACACTTGGCTCGGTTTATGCACTCTGGTCTTCATATCTCAGAGGGTGTTACACAGTAATTTGTCACCATCCCTACCATTCCCTGTCCCACACAATGGAGGACCCATTATGTGACCTGTGAGCAATTTCATGCCTTGAAACCATCATCATTGCATTCCTCTAAGTATGAGCTTCAATTGCCCTAAAGACATCTCCTTGCAAAAAACCATGAAAACATCTCCTTTCGCATTGGCGCGGGCAGACAGTTCATAACTCGCGCCAATGGGGAAAATCCTACAAAGAGGCCACGCCAACTAGCGCTCTATCCCAGAGCAGCAGTCGCGCCAGCCAATTTAAGGAGTGTTTTTTTAAAATAAATATTGCGGAAGTTGTGTTTCAACCAACTCAGAAACCATTGCCTATCTTGAGTTGGGAGGTTTGGCTACGGGAGTTCCATGGAAGGGAAGTGGTTTGCCACCTCTCATGGAACCTTCCTTGATGATAGGGCCAATCCCATAATAATAGGGATCCCAAATCCCTCCTTCCCCATCTATAAAAGCTTGCCTATTGCCATTGCAAGCTAGTCTTGAAGTGTCTAAGCTTTGAACCTCCAAATTCCCAAGAGCCTTTGTGCTGTAAGAGCCCTCTTTCTTCCCTTAAGGCTGACTCAAGTAAGGAGACTACCGTCGAGAGACTCTAGAGAGGTTTTCCCTTTCCCTGGCGAGCTTTGCGAGACAGGAACGACTGGGGACCCTTCCGAAGGAGATTGCGGCGTCAGAACATTGGTTGTACTCTCTTTTGTTTGTTATTTAATGAATGATTACGGTTATGGTTCCACTCTGTTTTCATGAGTTTTATCCTTTCTGACTGATATATAGTTGCGTATTCTGGATTTTATGCTTGCATTCATGTCGTTTCTTGCATGTGCAAGTGTCCATCCGCAGAGATCGTGGGGGATCGTGATCTGCCGAGGCTGAGGAACGGGAATGCTCTCTTCTACGGATCATAGCATTGGACTCCAGGTAGGCTTCCATCTTTGGTCTTTTATTCGTAACTAGGAACTTGCACTATAACATTTTTGATTGTTGCTAGACCCCTGCTGGGCTAGTAGGGATCGCCTCTGTCCGCAGAGGGGATTTACCTCCTCAACAATTTGGCGACTCCGCTGGGGATCGTCGAGTTTTCACTGTATCGTTTGGGTTGTCTTGTTTGATTGTTTTATGATTTTCCTTGCTTGGTTAGCCTTCTAGGTTGGGTTCTTTGGCTGTTTTTTGTTTCTTGGTTTGCTTAGTTTACATTGATCTGCTCCTGGAATAGTTTTTTTTTGTTTTTGGGTGGGAAACTCGACTGGCGCGCTTTTTAGCCCGACAGTCACGCCAATTGGCGCATGTTGCTTTTGTATAGCCCGCGCCAATTTCCTGCTGGCACCAGTTGCAGCCTTACAGTCGCGCCACTCCTGTAGGGTATTTCAGTTTGCTCAGTTTTGAGCTCTCTAGGTCTGGTCAGTGTTTTTCTTCTTGATTTTTCGACTACCTGAGTGTGTTGGAGTCCTGTTTGACTGGGAAATTTCCTTCGTCCTTTGGTTGTTTGCTTTTCTCCATCGATTTCACGTTTTAAGCCCTAGGGAATCTAGTGGCTTGGTGTATCGAGCCCTCCTGGGGAGTTTTGGTGTTTCGTCTATCCAGTCAAATCTTTGATTGCTCCTCCACATTATTTTAGTAGTTGTTCACTGTTTTGTTGCGATTTTTGGTTGATTTCTCGTTTCTTCATTCAAATTTCGTTTGGTCTTGCTTTGGACCCAGATCACACGGTCCATTGGAGCCTTTGAGTCTTCTTCTTGGTTTTGAGAGACTTCGGTCGATTTGAGATTTGATTGTGGTGTCATTGAGTGAAATTGGTTTGTTTTTCTCTCTCAATATCGTTTCTCAAGTTGTTCCATTGATTTTCAGTTTGTTTAAGTGCATTTAGCCATCAAACATTGAAAACTTTAAAAAAAAATCTCTTTTGCTTTTTGGTTGATTAGTGCAAATTGCAATCTTTTCAATTTTACTAGTGATTAGTGACTTGAATGAAAAGTTTTAAATTTCATTAGTTGCATTATAGATATCATTGTTTTGTCTTCCGATCATTTTGTTTGCATAAAAGCTCTCAACTCTTCTGTAGCTAGTTTTCATCGAACAAAATGGTATACTGTGGCATGTAGCTTTGCATTTAGGAGTATTTTAAGACATTACATACGATAGGGCCTGAAAACTGAAACCTAATTGAAGATCAACCATAAAATTTACTCAATTAACCTAAGGCAGCATTGAAATCTAACGAAACACATTTTATAGGTCTAGGCTAGAGACATGTTCCGGCGTCTTTAAACCTAGCAGCTGTCGTTCGCCTTTTGGCTTTAGACAGCGCTAGTACGGACTTGTGCTCCCCGTACCGTTGCGTATAAAGGGAGACCCCTCTAGGTTTTCAATCCTTTATACGCCAGGCTTCGAGTACGCCGCCCTATACCGTGATACACCAAACACGACGATAAAGGGAGGAGATTTCACCTTGCATACGGAAAGTCCTTGGTTGATTTCTCTTTCATTTTGAAACCAAGGTGTATATTGCAGTTCACGGTTATTTGGTACACCCTTCGCCGAGTACTCCTGAGCAGTCATTTCGATCTTTTCTGACTCTTTAAATTTGAAAAGGTCATCAAGTGCTTGTCCTTTCAAGCTTGTTTCCAATCTGAAAGTGATAGAGTCACCTTTTGCCTGTTTCTCGACTCTTAAAAGATGAAATGGTAGAGTTTACTGTTCAATGTTTTATAAATTAAATGCCACAGAAATGATCTGGTTAAAGTTAGTTTCCTCGGGGTGTTGTTGCAGAAGATCGTTTTTATGGCAACTTTTATGAGTTCACCCTGACTGAGGAATCCCCTCAGGTGGGAATCCTGGTCCTTTTCCTCCTTTGGAAGTTGCTCCTTACGCCAGCAACGTTGTCCCTTCCTGGGTTAACTGTTGGGTTGCCTGTTTGGTTGTTCTCAACCTCTGTGGTCCCGAATGTCTCGGCTTCTGTTCAATCAGTTCCTCCACCTGAACAACGTAATGTTGATTCCAAGGTGGACCTCTCCCCTTCTTCACCTATTTCTGTGTCCTCATCTTCTACTTCGCCTGGTGAAAGTCTGGATTCGAGTAACCGGGTGGTTAAGAAGAAGAAGAAGAAGAAAAAGAAGAAGAAGTCTGATAAAGGAGAGGCTAGCTCTGCAGCTATTATGCTTAAGAAGTCTCCTCTTGATAAACCTTCCAACCCTCCACAGAAAGTTAAGTTCCCTTGCATGTTGTGCATGGGAGACCATCTTCTTCGAGATTGCCTTGGCATTCCCAAGGTACTCAAAGTATGGTCCAACGGTCGTCCACCGTTGCCTTTGGCTTCCGGGAGTCAAGTTGGGGGCACGTCTTCAACTGGTGCTGGTAAGGCTCCTAAGAAGCAGGGTAAGTGCAGTCCTGCCAAGTTGTTGTGTGAAGGGCAGACCTTTGGTTTGGTCACCTTTGGCCATATATGGATGAAGCCAAGCCAGTTTTGGACAACTTCGGCTGTTCTCACACCATGCCTCTAGGCTCGTTACAACAGATTTCTTTGAGTCCTCCACCAGCTGATTCCATGATTGGTCAAGAGTCATCCTTGGTCGATCCCGCTCCCTCGGAAATTCATATTCAAGAATCCATTCCCGACCAACCATTGGTCGTGGGATTGGTTGAGCTGGCTCCGTCTTCGATGCACCAGGTCTTTTCCGTTGAGAGTGGATCTCACACCCCTTAGGTTCTTCTTGTTTCTTCAGATTCCTCAGACTTGGAGAAAGATTCTCCTGTCCCTATACCTCAAGAAGTTGCTCCTTCGCCTCCCGTGATGGAGGTCCCGGAGGATACTCCTCCCGCCTTCGAGATGGAGGTTGTGGAGGATGCTCCTTCTTCTTCCATAACACCAGAGGAAGACCATCTCAGTTCGATGGTAGCCCCTCCGAGTAGTTTAGTCGCTTCCTTTGATTGGAATCAATTTGCAGGATACCGCCTTCCATCTTATGTGCCTTTCAAGATCACAGTACAGGCTTTTGGTCTGGTCTTACCCAACACCATTATAGACAAAGGTGCATCTGTTAGTGTTCTATCCTCAACTACTTGGCAAGCATTTGGTTCGCCACCACTTGTGCCTGTTACGCAGAATATGTTGGCATTTAACAGAAGAACTAGTCAACCCTTAGGGATCCTTCCAAAGTTACCTATTACTTTGGGAGGTAAAACCGTCCATATGGACGTGATGGTTGTTCCAGGCCCCTTTGATTTCAATATGCTCTTGGGGCGCGATTACACCTATGCCATGGGAGTGCTTGTCTCCTCCCTTTTTCGTGTGGTCTGTTTTCCACATGAAGGACAGATTGTGACCATTGATCAGCTTTCATTCTTTGGTCTACGATAGCGTACAGCATATCATCCTTATAGTTTATCCATCCGTTGTATCTGCCCCACCGCAGGTCAACTATGTGGCTACTTACCCTCTGCCTGTGCTCAGTGATGATGCCATCGTGCATCAGGTGATGGGGGCATTGGGTCCTGACTTCCAGGATTTTTTTCTTCCATCGAGAGTGGAACTCTTGGAAGTGATTAATTCTTGTTCATTATGATGAGGTCGTTCGGAGCACAGTTCGTTTTCTTGTGTCAAGCTCCTTAAAAAATGAAATAAGCTCGTCGGAGCACAGTTCCTTGTCCTGTGTCAAGCTCCTTAAAAAATGAAACAAGGTTGTCGGAGCATGGTTCCTTTCCTGTGTCAAGCTCCTTAAAAAATGAAACAAGGTTGTTGGAGCAGAGTTCCTTGTCTTGTGTCAAGCTCCTTAAAAAATGAAACAAGGTTGTCGGAGCACAGTTCCTTGTCTTGTGCCAAGCTCCTTAAACCATGAAACAAGGTGTCCTGAGGATAGTTCTTTTAATGTGTCAACCTCGTTAAAACAATGAAACACGTTCCTATTCAATTCGAGTCTTTGATGAGATCTCGTAAAATCCCAGTCGAGTCTTTCTTAGATCTTGTAACTTGAACCTTCACTCCATCTGCCTTTCATATGGACTGAAGCTTGGGGGGCATGTACCTTGAATTGAGTCACCATGCTGGGGGCATGCTTACTTTTTCAAGCATATTTTGTTTCTGTTTCAAGCTTGTGTAAAAATGAAACTGGTTTCAAGCATAGTTTATCTTTGTTTCAAGCTTGTGTAAAAAATGAAACCAACTTCAAGCAAAGTTTTTTGATTTCAAGCTTGTGTAAAAATGAAACCATTCCCATTTTACCTCTTGTGATTGCAATTTTATTAGCCTGTTGTCATATGAGCCTTGGTTTTCTCATTCCATCATCATTATCTGCTTGGCCGATTATACGCCTTCACTTGGTTGTTTTACCCGTTCCTGAGGAACCGCTGCGATGAGTGGTCTTGTTAGCCAGCCTCTCAACCTTTACTTTTTTTGTGCAGTTCCACCATTACCGGAACCAGTTGCTACCCTTAATACCACTCGTTCCTCCAGGAGGAGTCAACTTTCAGCTCTTTTCTGACTCCCTAAACACGAAAAGATTGCCGAGGCCCTTGTCGTTTTGATCTCGTTAAAGTGGCTACGAAATGACATCTACCCAGTATACGTTTAACCCTTTTTCAGGCTGGGATAGATTGATTACGAAAAAGGAATACCCTAGCCTATCGTGACTAGGAGGTTTTATCGGATATTGTTTTCTACCTTTTCGGATCTGAGGAACTATTTACGAAAAGAGACTTGTGAAGTTTACTTTTCTGTTGTCTTTTCAAACTCTCTAAACATGAAAAGGCGCCAATTTCTTCCTTTGTCAGACTCGTTAAACCCTGATGACATCGGATTCAGTCAAATTGATGTTCTCCGAGTTCCTCCTTCCTAGGGCTCATTAAATGTACTAGGATGGATTCGCCCGAAGGGCGGACTTAAATTACAAGCATATGCTATCCCCTTCAAGCTTGTTATAAAAAATAATTGGGGTACTCGCCAGAAATGGTGGGGGAAAAATGGAACTATAATCATTGTCGTGTCGGCAGTATGTCACTCTTGAACATGGCACTTGTCTACATTCGTGTCGGGTTGGGGACATCTCATCTCGTTTTTTCACTTGCTTCCATGGGTTTGGGTGATCCTTTTTGACCTCTCCTTTGCTCATTTCCTTGTCACCATGACCTCTGATCCGTTGATGTCAAATACTGCCAAAACCACTATTAGTGCCGTTACATGTTCAAGAGAAGTTGACCTCTGCAAATATCAACCTTTCCTTTGATTCTCATACGATCCTGATTCACAACCAAAACATCATGTTCCTCTGTCTCGTGTCTATGATGTGGGAAACATTATGGCCCACCTTTGGTCAAGGTCACCTCCTGTCGACTTCAGCTCATTATCCAGGAAGTTGATCTAGAGACTCTCTTATGGTACCTTGGAGCCTGCATGCCTCAATGGAAGGTTCGTCGTATTCGACGTGGGGTTTTCATCATTGGCCTCCGATCGAGTGATTCTACGAGTGTTTGACACCAGCTCATTGATCCACATGCCGTAGATTGTACCTATAGTACCTTGAGGGCCATTGTCATTATTGGTGGTTCCTCTTGCATCTGTTAACAACTCTCATCATTGGCTGGTAATCAGACGATGTTATTGCATGTTCAATTTCAGCTCACATATTCGCATGCTTGAACTTGTACTTATTTGGGTCGAGATGGAGCGCAAGACCCTGGATTGTGTCTGTTGTAATCTAGGCTACGATTGTGGATTATTATCATTTTGTACATGACTCACTGATTGGATGGCTGTGATCGTGCCTGAGTCTATTTATTTTGATCCTTGCTGGATGGTTGCGCCCATACCCTGGATCTGGATTATAGTGTACTCTGTTTCGGATGGCTGCGCCCATACCGAATATACATCATGTACTTGAGATATCAGTTGTATTTTTCTACGCAGGTTTTCCGACGGCAGGGCTTCAATTGAACGATGATCTCATAAAGCATTTCACCCCTCTCTCTCTCGGGCCTCATACTTTAGGGGGCATCTGTTACACAGTAATTTGTCACCGTCCCTACCATTCCCCGTCCCGCACAATGGAGGACCCATTATGTGACCTGTGAGGAATGTCATGCCTTGAAACCATCATCATTGCATTCCTCTAAGTATGAGCTTCAATTGCCCTAAAGACATCTCCTTGCAAAAAACCATGAAAACATCTCCTTTTGCATTGGCGCGGGCAGACAGTTCATAACTCACGCCAATGGGGAAAATCCTACAAAGAGGCCGCGCCAACTGGTGCTCTGTCCCAGAGCAGCAATCGTGCCAGCCAATTTAAGGAGTGTTTTTTTAAAATAAAGATTGCGGAAGTTGTGTTTCAACCAACTCAAAAACCATTGCCTATCTTGAGTTGGGAGGTTTGGCTACGGGAGTTCCATGGAAGGGAAGTGGGTTGCCACCTCTCATGGAACCTTCCTTGATGATAGGGCCAATCCCACAATAATAGGGATCCCAACTCCCTCCTTCCCCATATATAAAAGCTTGCCTATTGCCATTGCAAGCTAGTCTTGAAGTGCCTAAGCTTTGAATCTCCTAATTCCCAAGAGCCTTCGTGCTGTAAGAGCCCTCTTTCTTCCCGTAAGGCCGACTCAAGTAAGGAGACTATCGTCGAGAGACTCTAGAGAGGTTTGCCCTTTCCCTGGCGAGCTTTGCGAGAGGTGAACGACTGGGGACCCTTCCGAAGGAGATCACGACGTCAGAACATTGGTTGTACTCTCTTTCGATTGCTTATTAATGAATGACTACCGGTTATGGTTCCACTCTGTTTTTCACTTATGTTAATAATGAGTTATATCCTTTCTGACTGATATATAGTTGCGCATTCTGGATTTTATGCTTGTATTCATGTTGTTTATTGCATGTGCAGGTGTCCATTCATGGGGATCGTGGGGATAGTGATCTGCCGAGGCTGAGGAACGGGAACGCTGTCTCTTCTACGAATCATAGCACTGGACTCTAGGTAGGCCTCCATTGTTGGCTTATTTATTCACAATTAGGAACTTGCGCTGTAGCATTTGATGATTGTTGCTAGACCCCTGCTGGGCTAGTAGGGATCACCTCTATCTGCAGAGGGGATTTACCTGCTCAACAGAGGGTCTACTGACGTTACGATGCTCACTCATCCCAACACCGACTATAAGTAAATTTTCATCTTCATGTTTTATTTTTCTTTCTTGAGGCACACCAATTTATTTCTCTGTTTTCTTGTTTTTCCTTTCTAATTGATGCTTAGCTTACCACCAGTTTCAAGGAATCTCTGTTAGAATTCTTGGAAAGCTCCATGCCCAAAAGGGGGTTTTTTTCCAATATCATGTCTCTCTACAACTAGGATGTCTTCCTTGGTTTCATTTTAATAAACTAAAACTCTTTCCTCATGAAATTTCAAGTGTCAATAAATATCAATAGTGTACATGTACTAGTTGTAGTGGCCTCTTGTATGTCATGCATTTCGAACCTAGTCTTCCATCTTTGCCAAAACCCCTATATCAATAAGAGTGCATCTTTCATCAACTAGTTCATGCATTGTGTGGGAAACTTCCTCCTGAGCCGGTCGAGAAATGAGCTCCCCATATCTGGATGTCAAACCCTCAACCTACATTTGTGCCCTTGAACTCCCACGTTCATGGTAACATATCGCACCTCAATGTACACTTGCTCTACGTTGGGGCATGAAAAATTTCAACTGAAAAAGAAAGTCAACACTTCCAACAAGTTGTCACTTTAACCTATAATCGACTCATGGTCATTTCTCAAAGAGAATAATGAGACTACAAGGGGCTAGGTCTCTCGAAATTGATGAGTCATTGAGGGCCCTGCTTAGTGCAACGATGCTAGCCGGTCGAGAATCCTAAAGAAACCCGAGTAGAGTAGAGGACAGATTGGTTGAGTTGGTACCGAGAGGGAAACAAAGGAGACTAATTTTTCAATATATGAACTATTCAAACTACAAGTTGATAAGAAAATTTTCATGTTGATGCCACCTCAGAATACTATTGCTTGTATTTGACTTGACAAGGAGGGAAGAAATAAACTTTAACTTGAGAACCCAAGGCTGGGATGGAAATTGCACCTCCAACACTACACGTCTACCATGAAACCACCCACAAACCATGGATTTTGAATAATCCACAAGGAGGGTGAGGGAAAAAACTTGTATTTGTTGAATCTTTCTTTGTATCCTTGAGAAAGAGACCCAAATTTTAGCTAACTCTCACCCTAAATAATTGATGAGGAGAAAGAGAATGCCAACCTTCACATCATGGATGTTAGAGAATAAGAAACCTCTGGCTCTAGGGTGTTGGATTTCCTCCATTCCTAAGAAGATACAGTAGAGCCACACCTTGTACCTTGCCAAATAATGATTTCTCAATCACACAATTATGATTTGAAACCAAATTTATTCCTTCTACTACCAATTGAAGGTTTCTGTGGTGTGAGAGCATAGATTGATAGGCTCCCATTTCTACCTAGTACACATTCCATTTACTCCATATATGCTCAAAATCCTTGTCGGCCCCATTAACATAAAATCCTTGTAGAAATTAACTTTTGATATCGTCGGAAAATGGAGAATTATGCCAAATGGTGTTTGTTGCATGACATATACTAAACACTTAAGGGAGTGTGTTGCTATATCCGTCTAGCAAGTGAGCTAGTAGGATGGTAGCAATATGTCTGCCTCATTCTTGATCTCCACAAGCTTCTCAATTCGACTTTAGACGCAAAGCCTTATTGTACCTATATTTTAAAATGGGGACAAGAGTGTTCCATATAACTACAGGACCATTATGGTTAACCATATCCTGGCCAAGCTTTATGGGCTCATTTTGGAGAATAAGCTTAGCCTTTGGCTTGAAAGCCAGGGAAAAAGTGTTAAAGGACAAGCTGGTTTTAGGAGACATCACTCGACTATTGACCATCTGGTCATTCTTAGAATCATTGCAGAGGAATTTCACAATAGTAAAGGTGATCTCTTTTGTTTCTTTGTGGAATTTAGGAAAGCTTTCGACACTGTTTCTCGAGATAAAATTTGGGAGAGACTTAAAGATATCATGGTCCCTCCTGAGCCGAGTATTGTTGTGATCCATCTCTATGAGACCGACACTGCCAAGCTTAAAACCAATGAGGGGTGGTCTAAAGACATTAAATGCAATATTGCAGTTAAGGAAGGGTGTCCCCTATCACCTACCCTTTTTGGCATATACATCGATAAGCTAGAGGAGTGTTTGGAAGGGTGCGATGACACCAAGCTTGTTGGTGTTCTCATTACTCTTCTCCTCTATGTCGATGATATCGTTCTTCTTGCAAAAAAGCCACGATGACCATGAAAAAAATTCCAAATTCTTCATGATTGCTGCTCCAAGATGGGTATGACAGTTAATACCGACAAGACTAAAGTCATGATAATTAAATCCAAAAAGATAACCCATGGTAGTTTCATGTATAATAACTAGTGCTTAGAGCAGGTTTCTTCTTATAAGTATTTGGGCATTGACTGCCCTCATCATCTCAACTGGAATTATAGCATCAAGAAAAGGATTATTATGGGTTGGAAATCTTATTATGAGCTTGGAAACAATTGTAAGTTGGTAGATATTTACATTTGGAGTAAAAAGAGGTTCCTCTTTGAGACCCATGTTACCCCTGTTGTCTTATATGGATGTGAATTTTGGGGTTTCAGTATATCCAGAGAGTCATGGAGGAAGATCGAGATACTTAAAAAGAAATTCATAACCTACAACCTTAAGATCAATGGAAAAACTCCCTATCCTATCCACTTCATTGAATCTAGTTTGTCCCCCATTGAAATTATGGCTATGTTTAGATATTTGATGTATAAGAAGAAGCTTGACAACATGGAATAAAAAAGGCTCCATAAAATTGCTTCTAATTGTAGTCAAAACCCTCACGTTCTCCTCAAGTGTGGGTAGCATAGGGATGCCTAGTCCTGGCTCAACCATTGGGGAATTAAGGAGGAATTCAGTATGAGAAGCAAAGATAACATCAAATATACTATTACCTCCAAGTTTAAGGACAAGTTGTGGGTGGATCAGGAGATGGAGGGTAAAAGGAAGTTAAGATACTATAAGGAAGTGATCAACCCCACCCTTGATAATCATAATTATCTGTGTTTTCCAACAGTAAGAAACAAATGAACATTGCTAAGATAAGAACTAATTCCCATGAGCTTCGGAGAGATACCAGACGGTGGTCCGTTCCCAAGACCCCTTGGAATGATAGAATCTGTGAGATTTGTGACTATAAGTAGGTTGAAGATGAAAAGCACTTTCTTTTATACTGCCCGACTCTTACTCACATTCGCTCTCAATTCCCTACCGTTTTCCACGCTTCCAATCTTCTTGACCCATTAAGCCAACCCACCTATAGCAATCTTGGAGCACTTATTTCCCTTCTCTTCGACGAGAGAAACAATATTTTGAAGAATCAAGCTTAGATTCTTTCTCCTCTCTTAAGGTCCGATACACTGCATTGGTCTTAGGATGATAACCATCATCATCATCATCATCATCATTATTAATCAATTTAACTTGGTTCATCAGATGCATTAATAAATATTTAACTTGGTTCATAAAAAATATGATTTTTTTTCCTCTTTTTAAAACAATATTTTTATTCAATTATATTTTTAAAATCTCATAATTATTTCTAAAAATTTATATAAAAGAAATTAAAATATACAATACAATCTAAAACTATTAAATTTAAGATAAAAAATTGTGAATGATATGTTTATTTCGGAATAGGGTTTCTCCACGAAATATTTTAAATAGTAGTAACTGATAGATGGCTAAAGTTTAATTCAAAGGTAGTTAAAATTTATTTTTTTTCAATTTAATTAAAACATGTTGTAAAATGACATTAAAATAAATTATATATAAATTATTTCAATTGTAAAATTATTTATGGTTTTCTGGACAATGTTGTATTGATAAATCAAGGTCACAAACCTTTATGATAAAATGGTGATGAATCTCCATGATTAAAAAACTTGTTAGATGGTTTTTAAATGATTATGTGTTTAACTCATGTATTAATTCTTTTAATAATATTTTTTAGGGTGGTTCACAGACACTGAGTGGTCGCTACATCGACGAAAAAATCCAGGTAGATGAACCCGAAAGGATCTAGTCATCGACCAAACTAGCAAGGCCTAACCCCAAGGGCATTGAGGATATTTGACCCCGTGACCTCCCGATAGGCGAGGTATTTACCAAGAAGAACTCGAACAACTAACCTATCCCTTGGGGTATCTAATTCTTTTAATAATAATAATAATAAAGCTATAATTTAATTAATATTTTTTATTTAAATGGGGTGAAAAATGTGGCAGGGGGAGTGTGCACTGGACGATGCCACTTCACTTGGAAAATGAGTCAAGGAATGTGGTGCCCACCCCCAATGAATTTAAATGCACATTACACATGAGAATAATGTACATTGATCAAGACTTATCATCCTCGAGGGGAAGATGAATATGATAGGCCGATTCTGGTGAGGAAACACGTTGTATTCGTGTGATGCCAATAGATGCAACAATTTCACCTATTTTGTTAAATTTGCAACAATGAAAATTTGGAGGCATGGCTACATACAGAGGGAATTATGTTATGGAGTTTTCATCCACCTCACTAGTGATTAGGGAATTTAAATAGGGAGAAAGTTAGGAAGTAACCTAAAAGGTAGTGTTGTCAACCCCTTAGATGTCTACTTCCTACAAGCAACTGATGTCCTCCTCCAATCAACATGGCATCATCGACTAGTTGATATCATTATGTTTATCCCTCTCATTCCTTAATTTTAATTAAGTTGGAATTACTACAAGAGGCTTTGGGTAGAATGAGAGTGTTGGTTTGTGCTTTTTCTATCCTCACTCTCTCGTGCCGATTTATCCAAGCGGAGGTTTCCTCCTTTTCTTTATTTTTTGACAATCTTAGAGTGAGTTGCTAAGCCCATTCCCCTAGTTCTATTATAAGCTTTCCATTATTTTCTTCCACCCTATCAGGAAAGTGTTGGTTCTCTTATCTCATGGAGGTTATCTCTTGTTGAGTGAAGTGCCATCCTTTTGGTTTTTTGATACCAGTTTTGAGATGTTTTGGGTAGGGAACTTACAGTCGGCATACCGATATGTGGTTGCTAATTTTTAGTTCCTTTTGCTTCTTTCCTCAGGAAATTATTGTTGTATATCCTTAACTTACTATCAATTTCTGTGTCTTATTTCTTTTCTATTAACTCACCCTCTATATGAATAGAGTCAAAGTATTGTTGGCATGTAATCTTTGGCTCTATTAAAGGGTGGCTTTTTAATTGGTTTATTTTCTCTATTGGTGGAGTAAGTTGGGTCAGAATTCTTTGGGGGGGTGGAATTTTATTTTATCTTTCTCACTACAGGGAAACTTAGGTCTTCTTCAAGATGTAAACTTTTTGGGCTTGCACCTTTGTAACTCTCACACATGACGTTGAGACTATTCATTGTCTAGATTCCTTTCTCGCATAGGACCAACATGTCACACCTATAGGATTAGGTTCAAAGATGGGTTTATTATTATGAAGAGTGGGACCACTGAGGCCACACTTGTATGCATCACAGGTTAGAAGGATTCACATCTTGGTATCAGGAGCTTACACTAGCCAACATTTAGGAAGAACTCTCTCGATCTAAGGGAGAAGCATCCTCTCATATGACTAATCCCTTAAATACGGAGGTGTTCACAGAATGGGATGTTTGGATCCTAGATACAAGACACACAAGGGGTAGGTTCAATAATTACATGAACATTGTAGACCTGTATTGGTAGGTGAAACTTTTACAAGGTTGGATGATGTTCTAATGACATGAAAATCGTATGGTTATCCAACACTATCTTAAACACTTGCAAAAATATATGATGGATACGTACCAAATAATGAAGATGATTCAGTGAAACAATTGTATTCCTTTAGTAGTGGTTGACACCTTGGTATTCCTCTAGTAGCGGGTGGCACCTAAGTGTCAAGAGGGATCAAATCTCTTGAGATGCAAATATTTTAGGATACAAATATCTTGAGATGAAAACATATAATGACCCAAAAATATTTCATTTCTTTGATTATAGAAATTAATGTGTTGGCAATAAAATCACTAATATGCTAGGTTAAAATAACAATAAAAATAAAAATTTAATCAATGATTCATAAAGCTCTAAAGAAAGAAGTGAGAAGTCACAAAAAAACAAAGAAATTGCAATGTCAAAAGAAAAGTATTAAAGATGAAATAATATGTATAGAGCAAGGAAAAAAATTCCTCAAAGTCAATTTAAGATCCCAAACTCTCCTAATACATCAATGTTTTCTCCACCTTTAAATCCTAGGCATAGAGGTAGATATTTCAAATTATAATGTTGGGATGAAATTTATTGGACCATCTATGTTAAGTCTCTAAAGGAAAGAAGTCAATACATAACAAAATTTTAATTTGTTTTGTCTTAGAAACTAGAGTTGTTGGGAGAAATGTTTGTTCTTTCATCTACTTGGGTTCATTTCCAAGAGACATGTTTGATCCAATGTGATGAGGCTATAAGGATAGACGCGCCCACTAGGTTCAACTCCAAGGGACATGATTGAACCATTGTGATAAGGCTAGAAGGGTAAATGCCCCCACTATGAAATATGTTTCTCGATGATTTCTAAGTCACAAGTCTACATTTGGACCATTGACATTATTACAAAAAATAATACATGAATACACAACTAGAGTAAATTCCTTCCACAGAATGAAACCATAAAATATCCTCACCAAAACCACTAAGAACCATACCTTAAATAAACCCCTAGTAACTAACTAAAATATTAGAAGAAGATCAATTTCTTATTTCTTTATCACCAAAAATCCACTTACAGATAACAAAAAATCACTAAATCTCACCATCATATCCAAGATTTTGACATGTCAAAAAAGTTTCCCAAAAGTGCTCGAATAAGACCATGGTTGATTAGATCTTCATTATAGCTTTTCATAATAAAATGTGCCCTCAATTACTTGTTTGCATGATAGGAGAGGATTTTAGATGATGACTATGAGATACCTCTTTCCATTTATTACTTGGATATGTATGTTTATTTTGGAAGAGGGCTTCCAAAATTTTAATTCAATTATCAATGATATCTATGGTTGGTACGGGTTTAATATCTATATAACATTTTGGTAATATTTCTAGTTGTATGCACATATCAAAGGTTGAGAGTTATCTCCAAAACAATTATATCTCTTTTTAATTAAATTTATTAACTAAAAAAACAACATATGAACAAGTGTCATATAAAATGATTTAAGGTTTTTTTTGGTTATGTGCTATTTATAAGTCATGGTATTGGCCCATGTTATTGCGAGAAAGTCTATTTAAAATTAAGAATCTCATGAGTGAGGATGAATCTCCATGGTTGAGAAATTTGTTATATGATTATTATCTTTTATTTACAAATGTTTTATTTGTATATTAATTCTTTTTATAATTAATTAAATAATAATTTAAATAAATATATAATTTATTTTTATTTTTAAAATTTTTGCAACTTGAAATGTATCACAAGTAAGTGTTTGGATCCTTATCATGGATTGATGCCTATGGACGTTTATCAACGTTTAGGTATGCCAATAGACATGCTCCAAATTTTTAATTCATTTATCAGTAATTATTAGGTGGATGGTAGAGATTTAATCTCTGGGGAATATGCTAGAACATTGATATTTGCATTCATAGATTGAGGCTTAATATTTTTTTCTAAGTTACTTATGTTTTTCTAATGAACTTATCTCAAATTAATTAATCAAAGAAAATGTCATATGAATGTATCATATTTGGCATGTGGTATTGATAAGCCATGGTCTTAATTTCTTTTATAATTAATAGTTACAATAATTTTATTTAGATAGATTTAATGTTTTTTTTTTTTTTTAATTAGGGAAATATGAGATGTATCGTGAACTGAAGTAAGTGTTTTGACGTTTATCTAGATTGAATCCTATTAACATTTAATAGCCATTTAATTTATATGATTGTATTAGTTTATATGAATATATCATAAATAAGTGTTTGGATGCTTATCATGGATTGATGCCTATCCACATTTCCCAACTATTTTTTTTATAACTACACTAGTATATATATATATATATATGGTTTTTTTTGCATTTTATTTTCTTTGTCATATGCACCGTGTATCATGTCGTTTTAGGTAGTTTCCTTGTGTTATTACCCTCTACCTAGGTAGGACTCTAGCAATTGATTTGCATGTTGACCACTATTGGCTATGCATTGAACATGACAAGTTATAATATTTAACTTTATAAATAATTAAAGTATTTTTTATTTTAATTTAAAAAATAATTTGTTATCATTTCATTAATTTAAAAATTTATATGTCTTATTTTAGTGTTTCTGACATATGTCCCATGTGTTTCCCATGAAATTTGCTCACCCTTAGAACTCGTTAGTTTTCACGGGGATCACCAATTTTCATGGAATCTTGTAATCTATTTAAATAATATATACATATATGAGTGTATGTTATTAATGTGATAGTTACAGTCCTCCTGCGTTTTGAACCAAATTGTACTAGAGGTTTTTATTTCGTTAATGTAATTGAAAGCCTATTTCTTTCATGTCAATCACAACGCAATGGGATTTAATCGAATCATGTGGAAATGATGGAATTATTTCCATTAAGCATTGGTTTAGATTGAAATACAAACATGATAGAAAATAATATTATTGTGCAATTTGCAATTGAACAAACTAATCTGGTTTCTAGGTATTTTTATGTCCAAACCTGTATATTTACAACGCATATGCAGATAAAGGTATTTGTACTTTACTCCTAACCAACTTATGTGTTCCTCGGAGGCCTGTATAATCAAGTTTTCGTAGATGTCTCCTTGAATTTCACTATTGTCCTACTATCTTCTACATGAATGGTCATGATCTACAATGGATTTGTATTGGTACAAAAATGGCCACAACAATGTTGATCACATGTCTAACTCGCTAACTCTGGTTTCCTAGTCATATACTATTTGTAGAAGAATTTTGTGTGTACCATTCATGCTTTGCTGAAGGCAAAAGTTAAAGCCCACAAAAACTCTCCAAGCTTCTTAACACCTCTCGAAAAATGCATGATGATTTCTTTGATGGATGCTACTCCTAGGGTTTTTCTATGTGCGTCTTCTCTAGGTCATCCACCTTTGCATGACTTCATGATTTTTTTTAAAAACTTCCTAGATTGTGTGGGAAGTCGTCTCCCAAAAACAAATATTAATCTTTAGGAAAAGTTTCTAAATTATCAAATTTCATTGCAAAGAGTTAGTGAAAAATAAAATTCTATTTTCATTCTTATTTGCTCGTATTTTACTATCGTGATGTACATTCTGAATTCAAAAGCTTTTTACCAAAACTAAGGCAAGTGTTTCCTCTCGGGATGAAAATATTCAACGCCAATTTGGTAGAATCTGAGTATTAATTATTCAAGATTTATCTTTGTGAGCATATATATAATTTTTGAAGTTTCGATAACTTTCTTATGATTCCACTACATTTCATGAGATTCCATGACAAATAAATATTTATATATATGGAGAAGATTACATGGGGAAAAAAGATAGAGAGGAACACTTTGTATTGCTAGATATGAAGATAAAAAGTTGAAATTCTACCATCCATGATATCAAAACATTAATTCTTACTTCAATAAAGTGGTTTGAATATTAAGAAACACTCGAATGTTTTTTATTCTCATTTTTCTTTAGAAATACTTATTTGCATTGTTTATGGGGAACCATGCAAAACTCAATTCGTTAGGTTTATATTTAAAATTTATTGTATCTTTAATATTTTATATGATTGTTTTCATTGGTGTGAATTGTAATATAATATTTTAATTATAATGTATATTTTAACTATGTGGATTTCCACCAGGAAAGTTCTTGAAACTCTACCACCTGCAGTTTCCATTCACTTTGGATCAACATTGGAGCTCTTCTAACCGTCGGTAGATCAGAAGGTGGTGATTTGTCTTCCAATAGTTAGGGTAACTACCACTACGCCAAACGTCTCGCCCATATACCATTTGCGCTAATCTGTTAGGAAGTGTCGCTCTGGAACTCCATTTGGTTTCAACTCTACTATCCAGGTTCCAGAATCTCATTCCTATAAGAGGTGTTCCATTATTAATGAACCATTGTATTAATCTTGGTTTGTAGCCTATTACCCCCTCCTCCACTCAATTCTTAAACCCTTCACTGCACAGGCTACCCACTTGGCTCGATTTAAGAATTTTGGTCTTCATATCTGGGAGGTTCAACCAAAGTTACAATGGTTACTCATCCCGACACTAGCTACAAGTAAATTTTCATGTTTATGTTTTCTTTTTGTATACGATTTTTCTTTCTTCAGGAACACCAAGCTATTCCTTTGTTTTCTTACTTTTTTTTCATTTCTAACTGATGCTCAAGCTACCATATGTTTCAAGGAATATTTGCTAGACCTATTGGCAAGTGCCATGCCCCAAAGGGGGGTTTTTCCAAGTACATACCTCTCGACGTTCATTTACACCAGTTACCATTTCTAGTTTAGAAACACTGGCCGACTTCCATTGGCTCTCTTGCAGGACATATTTCGCTATTTAAACCAAGCTTGACTTTCAAGTTTACAACTTCCATATCCTGTAACTAGCCATGTAAGGTTTTTAATGCTCTGGTCGATTGATAGGTATTGAGTATACTCTGATTTTGAACCTCCATGAAATACACGTTCAATGCTATTGCATTTTACTATTGTGTCAATGTTGGAGACCGTCTAGGCCATGCGTGCTACATAATGTATTTTATATTGTAATATTTTACTATTGCATGCAGTTTTCTTTTGTTGGCTGGGAGGGTTTCGGCTCAATACTGTGACTGCTCTCTTCTTTCTCCACATGGTTTACAGTTTTAGTTAATGATTTATACAAAGGGTTTGCTTATATCTCTATTCGGAACCTGATGACAATTTTTTTGTAAAGAGGGTTGCTTAAATTATTGTTTGGAATCTGGGTTTGTCGTATCGAATGTTATTAGTTTAAAACTTACTCTTGTTACTAGTTTCTACTACAGTCACAAAAAAAAATTCTGTTATGGTTAAAGTTGTGTACATGATTTTTATTACTGTTTAAGAAGAATTTATTTATGTTGAGATTCAACAAGATGATGATCCTAGTGAAAATTAAGCACCCACACTAGGTGGGGCCTGCAGGCTATTTTTAGGTGATATGTCTATTTTTAGCAATAATATATTTATAGATGGTTGAAAAAATTATATGGATGGATGGGTGTCTATTTTTGGAATGCATGTGTGAAGTTGTTTCGTGGAATGCATGTCGATTATTGTTATCTCTTAACAATAATTAGAAAATAAATAATAATCTATTCTCTTGAAGCACTTGATTTTAGTTAACTGATGTGGCAAATCAGTTAACTGAAGGAATTTCAAGTTCAAAGGTTTGTTGGTGGGACATGCTAGTGGAATTCGTTGTAACTGAGTGATACAAAGTTGTAACAGAGGTGGATGTGTAGTTATGTGAGTTGTAAAGTAGTTTAACTCAGTTAAGTGAGTTAAACTCAGTTGTGCTAGTAGTAACTAGTTGTAACTAAAGATACACTAGTGAGAGATCAGTGAATTAAATATTAAATTAATTCACATGGAGTGATCTCACATGAAACTGAAGATTTACTATTGTTAACTAGATGCATGTCAGATCTAGTGGAGACCTAGTTGAGAAATAGGTGAAAGGGACAATTCGACTATTAGTTGTGACTATAGTGGGTGCACACTTGCAACCAAACACACATTGGAAATTCCAATGAAGATTGCATAGTCAAGGCAAGGCAAGATTGAATTCATTCAGGGATTGTGATCAGCAAGGATTGTGGAGTGGAGGCAGGCTGTCATGAGGCAGTAAATTGGTGCATGTTTATGCCAATTTTTGTATGACAGTGTGACATGATTGCATGTTGTATTGAGTGCTCTTGGAGTAGAGTTTTGTATGATATTGTTTCATGATCCATGATATATACATAATATATGATAGTGGGGTTTTTAGCTTTATGCTTTCCCGATAAAAACATATGTGTTATGTGTGATTGATTTTTCTTCATGTGTTTGCAATTGGTGATTAAATTTCCACAAATATTTAAGTAGAACGATTATGTATTAACAGTGGCATATAATTTTTAGATCAGGAGAATCCAACAATACATAATAATATTAAAATTTCTACACTTATGGTTAAGGTTTTGCACATGATTTTCATTACTATTTAAGTAAGTATATGTTTATTAGGGACCTTCCATGTCACTTGAGGTTAATTCCAGGTGCAGAGGGAGACTGGACCGGGCTATAGGTTTCCTCCTATGGCCATGTCTCAACCCCCTCTTCCATTCCCAACCTATCTTTAATAGACCCTAGCATTTCCACACTATTCTGACACACTCCTCACACTGTATATATATAAATCGTATATTTTCCTGCATTATAACACCAACCATATTGCATTGTACAATAAATTAACAAGAACCCAAATTTTACTATTCATGATGAAATAAATTGATTAGAACCCATATTTTACTGTGCGCAGTACTATAAGTTAAGAAAAATGTAAGTGAAAGACTTCAGTTGCTACCACTCACTAAAATCTAAGACATTCAATATTTAATATTACTTTAGGGAAAATAAATTGAGTACAACATACTCCTAGAAATTTATTAACAAAGAACAACTTAGGCAACAATTAATTTCAGTTATAAATAGTAAGGATGTTAGTGGGTAGGAAATTTTCCATTTTTTTGTAAGGATGTTAGTGGGTAGAAATTTTTTGAAAATCCTTCAATAAACCAATGATAATAGCGAGCTAATCCCATAAAAGACAAAATATCAACATCAATTCTGGGGACCGACCATTCCATAATGGTTCTTATCTTCTCAGAATCAACTGCTATTCTATCCGAAGATATCACACGTCCCAGGTATTGTATCTAGTATTTGAAGAAGTCACACTTACTAAATTTAGCATAAAGTTGGTTTTCTCGAATATTTGTAAAAATATCTACAAATGGTCTTTATGTTCCTCAATATTCTGTGAATATATTAGTATATTGTCAATGAAAATCAAGAAAAAATTGTCTAAATACGGTGAAATATCTCATTCATTACACTCATAAAATTTGCAGGATCATTTGTGAGACTGAACAGTAACAAAATAAATTCATAATGATCTTATGGAGTTCTAAATGTTGTCTGGCATACATCCTTGCCCTTGATTCTTATCTAGTGATAACCAGATCTCAACTCGATCTGGGAGAATACCGACGCACCCTTAATGTCATTGAATAGTTCGTCAATTCTTGGTAAACGATACTTATTTTTGACACTCAACCTCTTCAAATGTCTATAGTAAATACATAGCCTTAGGGTGTCGTCCTTTTTCTTGATGAAAAATACCGGTGCACCCCAAGGTGACACACTTGGACAAATATATCCTTTTTCCAATAGCTCTTGTAATTCCATGTTAAGTTCAGTTAATTCAGGGATGCTCATACGATATGGGGCCTTTGAAACTGGGGTTGCTCCTGGAACAAGTTCTATTGTAAAATCAATACTCCTCTTCGGTGGTAGCCCCAAAATTTCTTCTGGGAATACATCCACAAATTCTTGAACCACGGGTATATTTTCAATTGTGGCCACTTATATTTTATGTTGATACAACCCATATAAAATTCATATATTTGACAACCTTTTCTTATGAATTTCTTAAGTTTATTAGCAGTAATAGATCACAAATTAACATCTCTTTAAACTCCCTAAATTTCCTAATTTTTCCCTCCTTCCATGAGGAAACTAACTTTTTAATCCTTACAGTTTACTAGGGTCTGATGAATTTCCAATGAATTCATTCCAATCAACACATAATAAGACCCTAGAGGCAAAAAATTTAGGACCACCTAAACTTTATGTATGCCCATTCCATTAGAAGGTTTTCTACTTTGGAAGTTACCTTCTATTTAGCCCTTGTGGCTAATTGCAACAAACACAAATTATTAAACTTGACACTTGAAAATTGACAAAATTCAACTATTTTCGGATTGACATATCTAATACTAGGCTCAGGATCAATTAAAATTTCGATAGGATGGTTAACAATCTTACCTTCAAATTCCACCATCGTGGGTTGATATTTTGCTTAATGATATTCCAGGGCAACATTAATTCTTGGTATACTTCTAGCCACATCCCCTACTGAATAGGCCTCATGAAAAATTGCAACCAGTTGTGTTCTACCATGGTGGGGACAGTTCTTGTAGTATTGGGGTTCCTTACAACCCAAACACTGCAGGGGAGGCTTTTGTGGTTGGCCTGATTCTACGTTATTTAATGCTTCAACTTGTCAGAATTCACGAGGCATTCTGATTTTTTGTTAATTTTTTCTCGAGGCTCATCCCACTGCTTTTCTAGGTATGTATTTCACATTTGAGTACCTGTTACATTTATTATTATTCAAGAAACTCCTATGTATCTTTTTACCCAACACACCTTTATTATCTCCTTTTTGTTGTATATGCTATTAGAAAATATGAGCCTTTCTTATTTCCTCATCGATCATATTAGGATTATCAAACTCTAACCTCTCCTTCATGTAAGCTAGCAAGCTACTTACAAAACACTGCACCTTTGCTTTTTCTTATCGTGTGAGGGACATATCGTGATAGAGAGGTGAACTTGGTGACAAATTCGTCCAAAAACTATTGTCCCAGTCTCAAATAATTAAATTCTTTCACCTTCTCATCATAAAACCTCTCAGTTAGATATTTATCCTTGAAGTGTTTCTGAAAGGTATCCCAAGTTACTTCTTTTTCATCAATGTTGTGATTTGTTTTAATTTCTTCTCACCACAATGTGAATTTACCCTGAAATAGATAAATTTCTAGTATCAATTTTATATTATCATCATACTCATAGATCTGGAAGTATTTATTCATATTGATTAAGCATGCTTCAATAGCCTTATATGCTTCTCTATCAAACAATGAGGCATTTATTTTCTTGAACTCTCCTTGTAGTTCAATTTTTGGCCTCTTTCCCCCTGACACTAGAAGTGTTACCAGAATCTTCCTCATTATCCATCCCATCTCCTTCACTTTTTTGGTGATCACCCTACGATCTTCTTGTTTCTTCCCTGTTTCCATTATCCATGCTAGGATCCAGGTTTCTATGATTTTTCCTATCAATACTTTTCATAATCCTTTCTTTCTCTAGTTTGAGTCTCTCAATGTCGATTCTTAGGTTGGTCATCTCGGCCCACAACTGTTGGATAGACTCTAAGAGCATGGAATTAACATTTGTAGTGCCTTATCCTATTTGGACCCACATCTTTAGGTTGGACCCAGTACCTATAGAGTGTCCCCTGGGTGGGGTAGCTACAACTACCCTTCTCATATTGTTTCTTTCTTCTTTCTCACTCTCTGTGAAATTATGAACACTTTGTTATTTCCAAGCTTCCCACAAGTTGATAGTGTTGCAACGTGCAGCTTGATATCACATGTCACATGTATCGACCACTAACACATATAATAAAAAAAAAATTCAAAACGAGATCTACATAACACATTTAAAAATCTCTAAGCGATCTACTTTACTTTAAATTTTACCACGAGACTTTTATATGATCGTCGGAGGTCATAGGTTGAGATTTGTATAAACTAAAGTTTATTGTCTGAATTTCACTGTTATAAATCTATTATATGCGGTTTTCATGGTAGTTTCCTATGGTTATTAATTGAATGGAACCATGTCCAATGCAGTGGTCACCTGGTTCTCTGGTTCCAATGCTTAACCTAGGAAAGATCTGACGACTTGGATTGTTGCTGGGAAATTTCTAGAAACTCTGCCACCTGCAACTGCCATTCACTTCAGATCAGTGTTTGAGCTCTTCTAGCTATCGATTAGATTAGATGGTGGTGATTTGTCTCCCAGTAGTTAGGGTAACTACCCCTACCTGAAACGTCACACCTACAAACCATTTGCCCCGAGTTCTCAAGCAGTGTCGCTCTACAACTCCATCTGGTTTCAACTATGTTGTCCGAGTTTCGACACCTTGTTCCTCTAATTGGTGTGCCATTACTAACGAACCCTTGGATTAGTCTTGGTTTGTACCTCATTTCCCCCTCTTCCACTCAATTTTTAAACCCTTCATTGCACAAGTCACCCACTTGGCTTGGTTTATGCATTCTGGTCTTCATATCTCAGAGGGTCTACTGACGTTACGATGCTCTCTCATCCCAACACCGGCTATAGGTAAATTTTCATCTTGATGTTTTATTTTTTTTTACAATTTTTGTTTCTTGAGGCACACCAATTTATTTCTCTATTTTCTTGTTTTTCCTTTCTAATTGATGCTTAGTTTACCACCAGTTTCAAGGAATCTCTGTTAGAATTCTTGGAAAGCTCCATGCCCAAAAGGGGGGTTTTTCCAATTACATACCTCTCGATCCTCATTTACACTTGTTATTGTTTTCAATTTAGAAACCCTAACTGAATTTCTTTAGCTCTCTTGCTAGAGGTATTTTGTTGTTTGTACCAAGCTTGGCTGTCAAGTTTACAAATTTGATATCCTATAACTAGCCAGCTAGGATTTTTAATTCTTCGGCCGATTGCTAGGTTTTGAGTATACTTTGATTCTCAAGCTTCATGAAATACTTGTTCGATGCTATATGGTTTGAGTTCCATTTTACTATTGCGTTAATACTGGAGACCAGCTAGGTTGTGCGCTCTACGACATGTATTTTATACTGTAATATTTGACTATTGTGTCTGGTTTTTGTTTGCATATACTTTTCTTTTGTTGGATGGGAGGGTTTGAACTCGATATTGTGACTATTTTCTTCTTTCTCCACATGTTTTACAACTTCAGTTCACGATTTATACAAAGGGTTTTCTTATATCTCTATTCAAAATTTGATGACAATGTTTTTGTAAAGAGGGTTGCTTAAATTGTTGTTCATAATCTCATACTGTCTTATCCAATGCTATTAATTTAAAACATACTCTTGTTATTGGTTTCTACTAGAGTCACATAAAATAATTTCGTTATGGTTAAAGTTATATACATGATTTTTATTACTTTTTAAGAAAAATTTCTTTATGGTTAGGGTTCTACACATGATTTTCATTAATGTTTAAGTATGTATATGTGTATTTTATACCTTGAATGTTGCTTGAGGTTAATTATGATTGTAGAGGGAGACCATATGAGGCTATGGGTTTCCTCCTATGTCCATGTCTTTGTAGGTTTTAACCTTGTACATAAATTATCTACGTATGAATATTTAAAATAGAAAATAAACAATAGCAAGAGCATAAAACATAAAACAGATAAACACAAATATTTTCCCATGGATCCCAAATCGGGACGACCAGCTTGATTTTTCATTATATTCCTTTTAGTGTTACAACACATATATATACATGTCGAAACATACATAAATCCCAATCCATTAACCCTGGATTATAACATAACCATAGTTCCCTTGAGCGGATCTACAAAATACCAAGGGCCAAAAACCATCATGCCCCAAAACCATGTGCAAACCCATGCACAAAACCACGGGCAGGTCTGCCCACGAGAAAATAAAGACCAAAAAAAATTTTCCCAAGCGCTACCCCGGACCCCGACAAGGGGGGCTACCACCCCCTGTAACCCCCCTGTACGCTGCGCCCAATGCAATGTATAGGGGGGGGGGCTATCGCCCCCCTTGTTACCCCCCTGATGCGTGACTAGTCGTGGAAAGAATATAACACAAACCCAACATTCTCCCACTTCTTGTTTTCTTTCCGCATGGGGGGACCATAGGAGAGCTGAGTCATTAGCCTAGCTTTGCAACATCCATTGTTACTATACACTAAGAGAAATTATAATTTCTCACAGACTTTCTCAATGCATCTGCAACATTCTTCAAAGTGTCCACTTTTACCAGCAACACCCTTTTAGCTTCAACCATATATCTCACAAAGTGATATTGAACATCAATGTGCTTTGTCTTTGAATGATAAGCAGGGTTCTTAGCCAAGAAAATTGCACTTTGGCTATCACAGTCTATCCTTATAGCTTGTTGTACCAACCCCATACTTGAACACAATCTCTGCAACCAAGCTGCTTCCTTGCTTGCATGAGTGGCTGCTATGTATTCTGCCTCTGTAGTTGAAAGAGCCACTACAGACTGTCTTTTACTCATCCAACTGACTGTGCCTCCAAATAGGCTAAACACATACCCATTTGTAGATCTTCTTTGGTCCAGATCTCCAGCCCAGTCTGCATCAACAAAACCACGAATGTCCAACATTCTTTCCAATCCTGGTCTTCCCTGGTAGCACAAGACATAATCACTAGTGCCACGTAAATATCTGAAAACCCGCTTCACTGCTGTCCAATGCTCCTTCCCTGGGTTTGACATAAACCTGCTCAATACTCCCACTGCATGTGCAATGTCTGGTCTAGTACAGACCATTGCATACATCAGGCTACCCACTGCACTTGCATATGGAACACGGAACATATACTCCTCTTCTTCTTGTGTCTTGGGACACTGTTCAGCAGACAGATTTACACCTACAGGAATAGGAACATTCACCGGTTTACTATCCTGCATATTGAACCTCTGCAATATAGTCTCGACATACTTCCTCTGGTTTAACCAGAGCTTTCTCTTTGCCCGATCTCTCTTAATTTCCATGCCAAAAATATAGTTTGCAGCACCAAGATCCTTCATGTAGAATTTGGAGAGCAGTTGGGTCTTCAAATCTTGGATAATTTCTTTGTCATTTCCAATCAACAACATATCATCCACATACAAGACCAAATAAATAACACGATCACCAATTAATTTAAAATAAACACAGTGATCCTCCTTGCTTCTGGTGAAGCCAAGTCACCGTATATAGGTATCAAATTTCTGATACCACATCCTTGGTGACTGTTTTAACCCATACAGAGACTTCTTCAACCTGCATACCAGTTCTTTCTTACCCTTCACCATAAAGCCTTCAGGTTGCTTCATGTAGATCTCCTCTTCTAGATCTCCGTGAAGAAATGTTGTCTTCACATCCATCTGTTCTATCTCAAAATCAAATGCAGCAGCAACAAATAAAAGTAATCTAATAGAAGTAACTTTGGCAACAAGAGAGAAAATATCACCAAAATCAATTCCCGACACTTGGGAATAACCTTTTGCTACCAACCGAGCTTTGTATTTCTCCACCTTGCCTTCTACATTCATCTTCTTTTTAAACACCCATTTTCTCCCGATGGGCTTCCTTCCAGCTGGCAACTCCACCAGATCCCATGCCTCATTTTTGTGCAAGGATACCATTTCATCAACCATGGCCTCCTTCCAGAGTTTTCCATCCTCTGAATCTACTGCCTCCCTGACAGTTTTGGGATCATCATCAGTTATAGTTAAGGCAAAATTTGAATAGAAAGCAGATGGACTATACCTTTCTGGTTGTCTTCTTTCTCGAGCTGATCTTCTCAAAGCTGGAGTTTGTGGCTCTTCCTCTTCTGAGTCTTCTTCTGTTGTAGAGTCTGATTCATCCTCCTTTAGCTCAAACTCTATCTTCTCAGGTTCCTTTGGTAGTACTTCATGTTTAACAATATCTTTCACCTCTCTAAACACCACATCTTGGCTGTACACAACCTTCCTTGTTTTCGGGTTCCAAAGCTTGTAACCCTTTAAACCATCCTTATACCCAATAAAGATGCAACGTTCATATTTATTATCCAACTTTCTCCTTTTCTCCTTTGGAACATGTACATATGCATCACATCCAAATACCCTCAAATGTGAAAGAGAGGGCTTCTAACCAGTCCATACCTCATGTGGAGTCTTATCCTCCAACACTGATGAAGGTCATTTGTTAACCAAGTAACATGCAGTCTCCACTGCCTCTGCCTAGAATTCTTGTCCTAACCCGATATCACTAAGCATGCTTCTTGCCTTTTCCATCAACGTTCTGTTAATTTTTTCTGCAACTCCATTTTGCTGAGGTGTGTATGGAGTAGTCTTCTACCATGCTATACCACACTTTTTACAGAACTCTTCAAATTCCTTCTTGTAGAATTCCCCACCATTATCTGCCCTCAACACCTTTATCTTCTTCTCTATCTGGTTTTCCACCATAGCCTTAAATTCTTTAAATCTGTCAAAGACTTCAGATTTCTTCCTCAAGAAATATATCCATGTATTCGTTGAGAAGTCATCTATGAATGAAACATAGTACATAGACTTAGCCAGTGATGGAATCGACACAGGTCCAAACACATCACTGTGCACAAGCTCTAATATCTCATTTGCCCTCTTAACACTAGAACAAAAACTCACCCGATTGTGCTTCCCATATACACAATGTTCACAGAAATCGAAATCTAGAGAGCTATTATACATACCTTCTACCATACCATTTCCATGCAGTATCCGAAGGCCCTTCTCCCCAATATTTTCAAGCCTTTGATGCCATAGCATGGTATTTTCTCCAAAGACCGCAAGGTTTTCCGCTCCACTTTTGGGAACCACAGAACTATTACACCCATCAATAATAGTGCTGCCCTGAAGCTTGTACAGAGTTCCAATCTGAACTCCCTGCATTAATACCAGTGCTACCTGAACCATCTTACATGCATCTTTCTTGAACACTTTTTTTACACCTGCATCATCCATCTTGCTTACAGAAATCAGATTTCTGGCCAATGCAGGAATGTGCAGAACACCAGGAAGTGTTCTAATCCTTCCACCTTGCAGCTTCAGCTTGAATTTTCCACGTCTGATGATTCTGGCCTTCCTATCATCACCTAAGAAGACATCACTGCCATCATATTTCTCATACTTGCAGAACCACTCCTTATGAGGAGTGAAGTGAAAGGATGCACCCGAGTCAATCAAAGATGACTCATGATCTACATGTGTATTTGAAGAAGAAGCCAAATACACATCCCCACCTTCATCCGAGGTGTTTTTTTCCTCTGCAGAAGCAGCATCATCAGATCCCTTTCCTTTCTCAGGAGCTTTAGATATACAGTCCTTTTTGTAGTTCCCTTCATTTCCGCATTTCCAACACACCTTTACAAACTTTCCAGGAGATTTAGATCTCCCTCTAGATTTAGATCTCCCACTAGAAACCTTATTCTTGCTTATGTTCTGGGACCTTCCTCGTACAAATAAGCCATATCCATTATGACCCTCCATATTTCTCCGTCTCATTTCCTCTGATAGCAAGGCTGAGACAATGTCATCAAAATTCAAGGTAGTTGTATTTCTACCTATTGCAATAACCAGAAAGTCCCACGAATATGGTAGAGAACACAAAAAACTAATGCACTTATCTTCATCTGAGATTTTAATATCAATAAATGATAGCTGACTTACCATAGTATTGAAGGTGTTCAGATGCTCTATCACCGAGTCTCCATCCTTCATCATCAGGTTATACAGCTTTTTCCGCAGGAACAATTTATTCACCAGAGTCTTAGATTGGTACAAGGTCCCTAGCTTTTCCCACAAGGTCTTCACCATAGCTTCCTCGGATACATTAAACAATACTGAATCTCAGACACACAATCGTATTTTTCTCTTTGCCTTCTGATCCAGCTTCTTCTTGTCTTCATCTGACATTGTCGATGGTTTAGTACCCGGATCTAGCACGATCCACTGATCTTTATCCACCAGCAGATCCTCCATCTTAAGCTTCCACAACTCAAAACTCTGACCATTTAATTTCTCGATATCTATCTTCTTGCCACTCACCATCTTCTTTCACCGCAAGAATCGATCCCGTAGATCTCCCATTGAATAGGGTCTACCTCAGGCCCGAGGAAAAAACCCCTCAGTAGCAAAGGTGTCCCCTTGAAGCCAAAACTGCTCTGATACCAAATGTAGGTTTTAACCCTGTACATAAATTATCTACGTACGAATATTTAAAAAAGAAAATAAACAATAGGGAGAGCACAAAACATAAAAAAGATAAACACAGAGATTTTCCCCTAGATCCCAAATCAGGACAACCAGCTTGATTTTTCATTATACTCCCTTTAGTGTTACAACACATATATATACTTGCCGAAGCATACATAAACCCCAATCCATTAACCTTGGATTAGAATATAACCATAGTTCCCTTGATCGGATCTACAAAATACCAGGGGCCGAAAACCATGTGCAAAACCATGCACAAAACCATGGGCGGGTCCGCCCACCAGAAAATAAGGACCAATTTTTTTTTTCCGGGCCACTACGCCGGATCCCGACAGGGGGGGCTACCGCCCCCCCTGTTACCCCCCCGCGCATGACTAGTCATGGAAATAATATAACACAAACCCAATAGTCTCAACCTCCTCTTCGATTCCCAACCTATCTTTAATTGACCCTAGTGTTTCCACACTATTTTGAAACCATCCTCACACTGTTTATATATAAATAATATATTTTCCTAGGTTATAACGGAAGCCATACTTCACTGTACAATGATTTAACCAGAAACTAGTCTTTACTGTTCACGATGCAATAAATTGATTAGAACCCAATTTTTACAGTGGGCAGTACAAAAAACTAAGAAAACTGTAAGTGCAACCCTTCAGGTGCTACCACTCACTGAAATCTGAGACATTCAAGATTTAATATTAATTTAGGAAAATAAATTACAGTGCAACATAATCATAGAAATTTCTTAACAAAGAACAACTTAAGAAACAATTAATTCCAGTCATAAACGCTTATTTTTCCATAATCTTGCTAGAAATTCTATTGATTTGAATTGGTCCTCCCAACCATGAGAAGGGAAATTATGTTCTCTTCTCCCCCTTGAGCTTCGACTACAGAGTAATATGCACAATTATGTGAGAGCCAAATACTAGGCATCATGAATATTGTCCATCTTGGTACTCATTGGTCTCTGTTTGTACTGGAGTTCTTCGTGGTAATGTCCCGCCATTTCCACAAACTTTTTTCTTCTTATTCTTTTTAGACTCTAAAAAATTAGAATCCCCCTTCCTCCCGAGATTCCTCATTTAATGTAGGGAGGAAGTTGCAATCAAGGAATAGGACTTATAGTTCTTGTTTTCCCAAATGGCGATCTCCTTGTCTGAAGTGGGCTTTGCTGGTGGAAGGTCTCCTTCTCCTTCATAAATTCCTCTCCATAACTCATTAAAAATGAGAGTGTGCTTGATTTTTCGAGACCATTTAGGATAGTTCTCCTTGCCGAAGAGAACAAATCCTACAATAGATATGAGAGAATGAATTCTTTTAAAGAAAAAAATACTTTGCTATCATGGTAAAAACTCAATTCTGGTTTAAATTCTACAATTTTTTTTGTTTTTTTCTGTAAAAAAAAATTGGGGAAAAAACAGAGGTATTATCTGAGGGAGGTGTTTTCTGGGGAAGGCTTTTACTAGGGAAGGCATTTTCTGGGGGAGGTGTTTTCTGGGGAAGGTTTCTTCTAGGGGAGGCATTTTCTGGGGGATCTCTGGGGAAGGTTTTTACCAGAGGAGGCGTTTTCTAGGGTAGGGGGGGCTTGATGTAATAAAAAATTAATAAAAAAAATTACATAGGGGAAATCGGCAGAGGGCTTGCGTGAGATGGGGAGGGGGATGGGAAGGGAGGCCGCGGGGCCGAGGAAGGGGAAAGTGAGCGGACGCAAGGTGAGGGGGAGGGATGGGGAGGGTCGAGGGTGAGGGAGAGGGAGCAACGACGGACGGGGGAGTAGCAGAAGGATGGGATGGATGGCCGAGGGTGAGGGAGAGGGAGCAGTGACGGACGGGGGAGCGAGCAGGCATATGGGAGGGGAGACGTGAGTGGGGTGAGGGACGGTGGTGGGGTGAGGGTGTGGCGGGTGGTGAGCGGGGTTGGAATATGGGGAGGGTCGAGCGGGTGGGGATTGATGTGAGGGAGGGTTAACGATGTGAGGGCGAGGGATGGTGAGCACTGTGAGGGAGGGCCAAGGGGTGAGGCAGGGTTGAGTGAGGCAGAGTGCGTGAGTGATGTGAGGGAGAGCAGTGGTGTGGGTGGGCGTGAGGGACTATGTGAGCACTATGAGGAATTGTAAAAAAAAAAAAATTCATAGTAAAATTAAATGTGTAGAGAACTTGAGCTCAAAATTTGAGCTGAAATTGCACCGTGGTGTGGAGAAAAAAAATGAGGTAGAATGTGCAGAAAATAAAATGTAGAATTATTCCAGAATTGGTGAATGGCAAGAGAAATAAGAAACTGAATGCCAGGAACACTAAAAACTAAATGCACAATGACAGTCTGCAAAAAAATACAAAACATGAGGGAGTTACACCAAAGGCATGAATGCCAAAAATGGGATTGACTCTAATACCATGTTAGACTAGGAGGTAACTTCGCAAAACTGAAGATGCATTAGATGCAGATTGTGTGTACTTATACATGGAGGTTATACTATTGGGATTCACTTCCCAATGTCTCTTGGCCTTCCTTATTTACTAAATTACAATAATATACAATCTCACCCCATCCCTTAGGATTAGGTGTGAACAAATGTCATAATTGTCTAAGAGTTAGAGCCTATTACCAAACAAATCTCTTGAATTTTTAGAACTATAATATTCACAAGAACATTCAAACTTAATTAAAAAACTGAAAAAAATTCCCATAAGCTTCTACAAGCCTCTTATTAAAGTTTAAGTACTCACAATTCATCATGGAGTGTTACAATTGTTTATGGAGAAAGGTGGATGACTCCCTTTGTGTTGTTTATGTCTAAAACTTTATAAAAAAAAATTTTGTGTGTGGGGTTTATGTTTAAAAATTTATCTAATTGATTATTTATCTGAATTTTAACATTTTAAGTAAAATTTATTTTCAAAATTTTATCATTATTATTATTGGGAAATTTGTAATTAGGTAATTGTCAATCTACAAAGTATTGAAAATCGGCAATCCCAACTAGGTCATCAACAATTAAACTACATATTCCGAAAAAAAATAATATTTATTGTTAAAATAAACAAATCAGAATTTAACTAGCATATTTTTTTATATAAATATGCATACACAATGTGAAATAGCACAATTAAATAAATTCTGATGTCTTAGTGATATCAATTTCACAATTTTTGCATATTATATATATATATGGATGGTTAATGGGTTTTGACAATTTTTTGTCTCTTTTAATCATTCATATATATATGATAGGCATGGACTACTCTGCATCCAACAACACTTGCTATTCAATGTTTTTTTTTATAGTCTTAATTCAAGTAACAATCTTCCAACATAAAGTTTTAGAAAAAATTGTATGGAAAAACTACAATGTCCAATATTTCGAGTGAGCCATAGAGGCATATTCATGGACATTACATTTGAAAATTGATGGTTAAGGGTTACCCACCCTTATTTAAAATTTATTATTTTGAAGCTTACAGTACCTGAAAATGAATGAAGTGTTCAGTGGAAATTTTGGACATTGTATTTTTTCTCCACAATTTTTACCAATAAATTTGTTTCAAATGTGATTTAGAATTATTAAATTCTTCATTCCAATATTATTTATTATTATTTTTTTATTTATGATGATCTAACCCACATAGATTTGAACTTTGAATCTCTGGTTTTACATATAAATAACAAAACAATAGTCAATTAAACTACACTCAATAGGCTATTATTATTCTCTTCTTTAATTTCTTTATAAAAATAGTTTTTTGATGAATTTAAAATGAATATTATTATTATTATTGATTTCCTTATAAAAATTATTTTTGGATGATCTTCTTCTATTAAGGTTATCTAAATTTAAAAAACGTAAATTTATTTAATTAATATTAATTATTTTTAAAATTTAAAATTAAAACACTTTTATAAAAAATGATTGATTATTACACTTATTTTTAATATTTCATGTTTACAGGATTTTTTTTTTGGATTTAGATATTTAGGATGTATATAGAGGTAATCCTCGTCACTCTAATTACAATGAACTATCGGAGATTGAGAATGAAATATAAAGCAATCATTTCATTTCTATTTTTATTCTCTTTAGTG